>VXCM01001793.1:0-34300 GCA_014773175.1 Lucifuga dentata
CTGCTCCTAAGCTTCTAGCCTTGCTACCTTTCCACCTGGTTTCTTGAACACAAAGTATATCCACCTCTCTTCTTTGCATCATGTCAGCCAACTCTCTAGGTTTTCCTGTATTAGTCCCAACATTCAAAGTCCCTACTCTCATCCCTAGACTCTTGCCTTTCCTCTTTTCTCTCTGCTTACGGACACGCCTTCCTCCTCTCCTTCTTCAACCAACAGTAGCCCATTTTCCACCAGCACCCTGTAGGTCAACAGTACTGATGGCGGTCGTTGTTAACCCGGGCCTCGACCGATCCGGTATGGAAGTCATAGGAATGATTNTTTTACGTCGGATGCCCTTCCTGACACAACCCTCTGCATTTATTCAGGCTTGGGACCGGCACAAGGAGGACACTGGCTTGTGCCCCCTTGAGGCTGTATTTGCCCCCTTGAGGCTGCATTATTATTTGAGGCTGCATTTTTTCCAATTAGTGGCTACATTATTAAAATAGCATGGTATGGTGACTTAGTGGTTAGCACTATTTCCTCACAGCAAGAAGGTCCTGGTTCATATCTGACTTGGTCTTTTCTCTGTGGATTTTACTTTTTCTACCCATGTCTGCATGGGTTTCCTCCCACCTCCAAAGACATGCAGGTTAGGTGAATTGGAAACTGTAAATTGACTGTATGTGTGAATGACAGTGTGAATGAGTTTGTCTGTCTGTCTGTGTGTGTGTGTCAGCCCCTCTGATAGGCTGGTGACCTGTCCAGGTGTACCCCTTCTCTCGCCCAATGACTGCTGAGATAGGCTCCCTGCTGGATGGATGGATGAATGGATGGATTATTAATCGAACATTAGATAAAAGTTAATCAACTCAAAGGAAATTGTGTCAAGTTGCTCAAACAATACACAGTGGTAAAGGATGCTTTACAGTGAGGTAAAACTCCAAGTACTGATGTGATTAAACTATTTAATTAGTGCAGATATAAACATGAATGAAAAAAAGTGCAGAATGGCTCATTTGCAAAATCAGTTTAGGCAGAAGTACAGCAGAGAGGTACCATTAATCTTAAAGGACCATACCAGTGATTTTGCATATTTATGCCCAATAAATGCAACCCACATACACATTGTGTTACTACCAACAATTTTCCAAAACACAAATCCGTATTTCGATTTTCCTGTTATTTTGCCAAATTCCCTAATCTTTCAAAATCAAATGTTCAGGTGATAAACCCATCTTCAAATTCAATGTTTGCCCTGCTATCGCTTATGCACAACTGTAGAAGGCACAGTCACTTTCATTTTTATGGTAAAACCAGTGTTCTCCTGGAACTATGGTGGAGAAATATAATTTGTTCCGTGGAGCTGTGTGTTGGATCAGTTAAGTAACTTCAACAAAAATAAAAAAAAAAATAAAAAAAAAATACACCTAACAGATATTGTGTTCGTTGTGATGGATTGCGTATCTTGAGCGCTTTTCAAGTTTCTAAGCTGATTTTAATAGTGTACTGGAGAGATTTGCAACCAATGGCAGTCTGGAACATAGGAAAATTTAAAAAAATCCCAAATTTACAGCTACTGTAGTATGTTTTGGAAAATGGCTAGCAGTAATGTAACGTGCTTGTGGATTGTATTTATTGGGCTCAAACTTGCAAAACCATCACTATGGTTCTTTAAAGTGCAATATAGTAAGTAAATAGCTAACGTCATAGCTGACATCATTTACACTTTTGATGCAGTGGCTTCAATTTCTCTCTCTCTCTCTCTCTCTCTCTCTCTCTCTCTCTTTCTCTCTCTTTCTCTCTGTGTGTGTGAGTGAGTGAGTGTGAGAGAGAGAGAGAGAGAGACAGGTTGGATGATGAGATGAAAAAAGTAGATTATTCTCCCTTTGCTGGTACTTCAGAAATTCATAGAGATAAAGAGGCAAACCTGGGCAGAGAGAGATAAAGAGCGAAAGTAACAAAGAAGGACTGAGGATGAGAGAGGCAAAGACAAAAGCATAAGAGCAAAGGACAGAGAGATTGTTTCCAGCAGCATAAAGTAGGCGTAAGATTAGGTTAAAGAGTTATTATGAGCTTGTAGGAGTGTGATGCAGAGAGAGAGAGAGAGAGCTCTGCTTCTTCCAAAACTATGATCACTTTTTTTCCCCACTTATTTCTCTTTCAATTCAGTGCACAAATACAGTAACCAAAGCAAATTTCACCAACGTTATTATCCATATATTCAAATGGAGAGAAACTCCTAATGAGGTGTATCTGCTGTTGTTATTAACAAGAACTATGGTTAACATAATCATTGGCACTGACTGTAACCTTAAATATTATGATCGCTACATTACCATCAACATTACTCCATGCCTCCATTTTTATCTTAATTGCCATCATCATTATAATTCATATTCCCCTACTGTTAATCCCCACCGACAATGACAACCGTCATCACTTTCATTGTGATCATCCTCACCGTGACATCCGACTACCTTTGCTGTTCAAATGAAAATGAAAAGCATGGTTCAAACTGATAAGAGGGAAAGCATTGTGGCTGATGAAATAACATGGTGAAATTTACATTTTCTGTCTCCCAGCTCCAGGGCTGGCACTGTTTCCTTTAAGATGAATAGTAAATGCACAAGAATAATAAGATGACATTCTTGCATCATCACAAGTTAAGCAAATGTGTTTAAAGGGCAGATTGGACAAACCTTTCTTGTAGTCACAAGTAGTCTCAGTGGTTGACTTACTTACATTTTAGACATTAGACTCTGTCAGCTATGTGATCTTCAATGATGAAGAGCAAACCCGAGTCAAGAGTGTAAATAAAAAATACTATTAAATGAGTTTTTCATTATTTTATGATTCGGTTTTGACTCTGACATTCATGATCTTATGAAATTTGCAAGTTAGCTTATTAGCTCACTATATAGCTTTAGATTATCCTGGCTAGGTGATTTAGCATGTTTTCACACCTGTGTGGTTTGATGCAGTTCCATCAGACTAGGGTTTTTTTCCTGCTCTTGGTACAGTTCATTTGGGTGGGCCTGAACTTAGAAATGGCACTACGCTGACCAAAACAACCACACTGAGACAAAGAAGGTGGTCTTAATCCATTCCAAAGTATCTCTGGAGCAGTTTGTTTGTAGTATGAACACGATATGTGATGAGAGGAGAGCGTTGTGTGGGTTGCGTGTGTATGGTTGCTCAACTACAACTGTGAGTTTTGGTATTTGATTTTTAAAACAATTAAATCTGTCAAACATAAAACTCTGCTGTATAAACAGCAAATGTAAAGGCTTGTTTTACTTGCTACTTTGAACCATTAAATGCGTTGTAATGTAAAACAGACTTTACTGCCATTAAACTACACCTTTGATTAGCCATATTGAAACAGATGTTGTTAAATGACACATCTTCAGATAAACATGTTAGCATGGTTAGCATGTGGTTGTATATTATGTCCTCAATATGACATTCTCCTGTTCAGCCATCTGAAGGAAGCAAGTGTTCTGCACCTGATGTGAAGCAATATGTGGTTTTTCACACATTGTGTTAAAATCAAATTCAACTTTTGCTGCCATCATTCTTTTGGTACATGGCCTAAATTATGACTTTGACTAGAAAATTGTTGTGATTATATATATATATATATATATTTTTTTTTTTTTTTNTTTTTTTTTTTTTTGTAGATTATTTATGCTGTGTTTTGTTGTACCATGGAAATAGGAAGCCATAACTCCAGATTACATAATTTGCAACCACTGCACATTTGAGCTAAACAAAGTAGGGACATGGATGCTTTCATGAAGACCTTTGTTTTGCTTGCTGTTGTTGGTCCAACTGTGTCTGTATACTAATTGATTTAAAGAAAATGCTTCTAAACATTAATTTATAAGAAGAGAAATTACAGTGTGAGCAGCCACTTTGAAATGCATCAACACGAGATTAGGGTTGAGGGACCTGACTTTTCAAGTAGGAATTCTGAGTTGAGGAGGATGTTTTCTCTGACTTTTTCCAGTTGAAGGTCAGAAATTCCAAATTCTGAGTGCAGCTGTTTTCCTGGTTTGATTGTCTTTGTTTCCCAAGACATTTCTGACCAGTGAGGAAAGTGAGTGATCTCACTTGACTTTTGCTGCTATACTTTGGTTTAATTATTATTATTATTTTTTTTTTACTACGTGAAAATGAACCAAATCAAACAGTAAATGCAACACTATAACACATTAATCCTTGATTTGGAGCAGAACAATGTGGATCTGAAAACTGAGTATGGCTAGTACATTTTTCATTGAATACTCAGAGCTCTAGGTTTTATATTAGCTTCCTGCTCATTTATGCCTTTCAGTAATCTTCAGTATAATGTTTCTCCACAAAACTGCTGTTTCTTCAGATGGTAATTAAGAAAAACCTTCTGAAGTGATTGAAAAAGCCCCAATCAAAATACTGTATATCTAAGTGCAATGAAAATGTTGTCACATACAGTCAACCATAATGGAAATATAAAATTTTACAATCACTAACACATCAGTTAAACAGTTAAACTATGCTGAAATGCTTTGAACTTTAATGAAGTACACTAACTTGACTGATGAACTCAAAATTCCTCCATGTATGCGCTATAACACATCCAGATCATCAGGGCTTCTGGCTTAGAGTTGACTCAACCCCAGGGCCTTGGAAACTTTTTTTTTTTTTTTTTTTCNTTTTTTTTTTTTTTTTTTTCCCTGAGCTATACCAGATGGGAAATGTAATTGTGCATATTGTGTTCATTGTGGCTTTACTGGTAAACACAATTCATTCAGTTATTCCACAAAAGGGGAGAGGATCAACATCAAATGGCTCATCTATTCCAATCCTATAAAACTGATGCTAAACCCATGTGGAAAAGTGTAGAAGTAAAATGCATCCCTGATTAAATAAGGAATATGTCTGTGGCAGCACCCACAGCAGCAAATCAGTGTTTTTCCATGTCTTTATGGTATTGATGTTATTATGAGAAAGGTGGCTTTTTAATTTATTGTCTAAATATTTTTCTCACGAAAGACATGAAGTAGTCCATGCACCCAACACAACAGCAGTGTTGTGGAGTTGGATAAGCGAGATGCAACTTTAATGGTTGTGTGATGTGAAGGCTCAGAGGAGATTTCCACCTCTGGGGTTCATTGTTTAGTTCTCTTGTCTGTGTGGTTGCCTGTCAATGCTTCTCGCCGACACTGATATAAAACTGCAGGCAGCTCAGATAAGCTGCTACATGCTACCTAAACTACTCAGTGACAATGTTAGCAATGAAGTTGTGCATCAAGTAGCTGAAGACCAAGATAGTTTTCTCAGAGGTAGGTTGTTGCTTTTTGACATGTTGGTCATGAGATCTTTATACTGTAGGAAGACAGTATGGCAGGGTTGTCTGTCTGTGTTTTTGTGTTCTCTGATTTTCAAAAATGGATCATGAGCTTTTATGTACCATTTCCAATATCTGAAATTTGTTTAGGTATCTCAGTTATTCATCATTAAAGAATCCTTCATTCACATTCACACATTCACATTTGTGTTGTTGCAGTAACCTGGCTTTTTTTTTTTTTTTNTTTTTTTTTTTTTTTTAGTCTTCTGTTGACCCTTTATAGGGAAATACAGGATTCCTGTACATTCTGAATATGTGTGTGTGTATATATATATATATATATAATTGATGTAATCACAGTAATTGATGTCTGATAGCGTTGCAGTACAATACAGATTAAAAGTCAAAGTTAGAATTGCTACCATAATGTAAAGATTAATGTTATTTGTTCAGTTTTCACTTTGATCCGCCCTGTTATGTTTCCGTCTTTATTATATAAGCATATATGACTGTTCAGCCGCTTTTAGACCAGTACTGTGTAGGCAGGGAGCAAAATAGAATAATAACTTCATTCTTCTTTCCTCCTTTCTGCTATGACAAAAACACAGAAGCCTGTTCTCAAATAGTCTGCCCACGCCCATATCTGCCACCACCTCCTTCTCTGAAAGGGCAGTTGGCATCATCATTTTGCTGGCTATCTGCCTGTCCATCTGGCTGGTATTCTTTATGTCTGCATCTGTCAGCATCTTTCTTTCTTGTTTTGACTTTCTCACACTTCCTGTTCTGTAATACAAAAAATTTATTTTTATTTTTA
This sequence comes from Lucifuga dentata, assembly GCA_014773175.1. Taxonomy (NCBI): domain Eukaryota; kingdom Metazoa; phylum Chordata; class Actinopteri; order Ophidiiformes; family Bythitidae; genus Lucifuga; species Lucifuga dentata. The sequence goes on from VXCM01001793.1 coordinate 6,126, forward strand.
TTTTTATTTTTATTTAAAAAGAAAACAAGTTGTTTTAGTTTTCTAGAAATACAAAAAAACCTGATCAATAAAATAAATATCAATCAATAAAAAATATTTTTAAAAATCCCGTAATTCCAGAAAGATTTAAACAGTCTGAAACGTTTTCCACAAAAGAAAAAAACAAAAAATCTAGAAAAATCTATAAAATTCCCCCTCTTGTAGAAAAGTTTAAGAGACTAAAACATTAAAAACTTGAGTCTAGAAAATGATATCACACTTGAAGTTATGTGATCTGTTCATCTGTGTTTGATTGAGTCTTTCAAATTGCTCCATAAACAACAAACAAGGAAAGTCAAAATTCCCTATCCTGTCAAGTGGATTTTTTTTTTTTTTTTTTTTTTTTTTTTTTNTTTTTTTTTTTTTTTTTTTTAAATCTGCATCTCTCCTTGCAGTCACACCTTTCAACATATATAAACTTCATGTCATGACTCAGAGGGAGAAAAACAAGTACTGTATGTACCAGATTGTGGCCTATTTATTTATTTATTTTTAGCTCCCTGCTGCTGTGAGATGAGCTAGGATAGAAGGACAGAAGAGTTTATTCAGACACACAAACATCACTAAATAGCAAACTGAATTTGTTACTGACAGAATTCCAGAGGAAAAAGTGTCTCCACTTACAAAAATGAGAAAACGAGGCAACTATTGTGACAGAGCAAAGCAGGATTTGGATGAATTTTTAATATCGAGACATAGAGAAAATGTACCCCATGAATTATATTCTGCTTATCTTTCAAGCAGTGCAGTCAGTTTTTAGGCTATTTATGCCTGAGGAAGATAAATTAAGGATACCTAAAGTGTACTCAAATATATTTTTCATCATGGTAGGATGGGCTTTTTTGTAAAATGATGAAAGTGTTTGCTAAAAAGGATCACAAAGATGTGAACTTTGACACTTTTGACAGTTTGCTGCCTTTGCATGAGCTTTGATTTTTCCAGGAATTTTTTTGATGGTAAGCCAAATCCTTTTGGGAAAAAAAAAAAAAAAAAATCCAAATATCTTAAGTTTTAGTGACTCTTTCATTCACAGTAATGACAGTAAAAGTTGTCTCCTTAAGCTGGTATAACTTTAACATTGTTTTTTTGTGGGTTACAGTTGGAAATTTGTAAAAAAAAAAAAAAAAAAAAAAAAAAAAAACATCTCTCGACCTCTCTTTCCTTCAAACTGCTCTGAATAACAATATACCAAGATTCTTCAGCTTGCCTTGTCAGTGTTTTATCCGTTTTCCTGACAACAGAGTGGAAAATATTTGTGCAGTTTGGTTTTGCACATTAATGCATGTATTATCATTTCTTTTTTGTTTTTTTTTTTTAAAAGAGAACATATTTGTAAAGAAGATGAGGAGAGGATCAAGAGGGAATCCAAGCAGTAGAAAAGCAGCAAAAATTAGGAAGCAAAAATGAAAGAAAAGAAGGAATGAGAGAATCATGGGAAAAATGTATACCCCCTCGTGATCCATGTTGAAATTGTTTTTTAGAAATTTCTGACATTTGGTCAGAAACCACATCAATGTAACCCACCATCCTGTGTTCTGGTATTGAGTGGCATGGAGGCATGCTGGGATCTCAGCAGGTTTCACTTTTGACAGGAGAGTAGCCAGCTGTTAATAAAATTGTTTATTATAATGGATCCAACTGATCCCCATGCCAACTTTCAGGTCCTATCTCCATCTTTTATGGTTCTCCTTGCGTCTTACCATCTCTTTCCCTTTCTTTGCTCTTCTTTCTCCCTCTCTCTCTCTCTCTCTCTCTCTCTCTCTCTCTCCTTGTCTCCTCACTTGTAGCCACCTCCTTCTTTTCAGTCTCTCTTCATCTCTCTTTTCTTTTATTCCTGTTTATATCACCACCCATTTTACCACTTTCTCTCTCTCATTAATCATGTTTTTCACTAGATAGGTTATAACCATAAATATTTATGCCAAAGGGGAAAAAAAAGCTGAAATGTCACCAATACATTTATTATAGCTAAATCTGGTTAAATTTATTAATTTAGATCCATGCAATAAAATTAATGGCATCTAAAAGCCTCTATCAACTGCCATTTAGTCGAAATCAAGAGATAACAATTCATGTCATCTCATCATAACAATCCACTTTATCTCTATGCTCTTCTTCTTCCATCTCTCCACTTTTCTCATTCGCAGAGGTCCAGCAGTAACTGATGGAGGAAGTATGTATTCTGACTCCACATAAAGCTAAAAATATAAAATAAGTCACAATGATAGCTTTTCTCCAGAAAGATGAACATTAAAGATGCCTGTCAAAATAATGACAATACTAGTGTTTACTTTTGATTAAAAAAAAAAAAAAAAAAANTAAAAAAAAAAAAAAAAAAGTTCTGTTGTGTTTCAATTTGATCGCTGATGACCAATTTTACGACTGAATAATCATCAGTTTTGCTTCTAAAAGATGGAGATGTCTGAGGCCCCATTTACAGCTTCTGTTAAAATGTGATCAGCATCTACCTACATTAGCCAGATGGGGAAAAATTGTATGTTAAATCAAGAAATACATGCCCTCAGAATGCATTGAGATTGGAGTGTGGTGTGATTGCAGTTGTGATCAGCTTGATCAGTTCTATTCACGACTAGACAGGTGAAAATGCAGTCTTTGCAGCAGGGACACATTTGTGAGATAAAATCTACCCACAAAGTGAAAATGTCACCCTGCCATGTCTCTTTGCTTTCATTAATAAAGTTGCAACTTACTGTAAATGGGTATCTCTATTCAGGATGCAGACAGAGACAACTCAGACAAAAAAGGTTATTCATTATTCTAAAAAAAAAAAATGGATGAAGCTTGTCCATAAAGCAAGGAGGAAACATTGCTTTAATAGCATAATTGTACAGGTACTGAGATCTGATCATCAGATAACAAGAACACTGTTCTGACATCGGATGCCAGATAATGTACCCCAAAGCAATGATCATATTTTAAAGTGTAAAAGGGACCTAAAATTGTATTCGAAGATGCTGATTTACTTTTTGCATGTTACATCTATATATGCTTATATAAAGACTGTTGTCATATAAAGTGGTTATTGGACTAAAAAAAAAAAGTTGTTTTGTATCTTAAATCTGAGCAATTTCTAATTGCAGTAATCACTTTAAACACTGACAGAACAATTCTAATTCTGATTCATTTACATCCCAATATAAGCCTGAGTGACAAGCATTTTAAAAAAGCACAATTTTGCTCTCTTATAAGAGTGAGCCAGCTCTTGGGTTGTACTCTGGTCGACAGAGATCACAAATCTGAATTTCTAATTTGTGCAAAATCTCTTTATTAATGACAGTGTGCCAGAAAGGCTTTATGCTTCAGTGGCACTTGAGAAGTGTCTACAAAGCCTAAAGTGCCCTTGTCCTCTTCTACATCCACTTTCCTATCTTCAACCCCTATTCTACACCCTGTTCAGCTTCTCTCGCGCTTGCATTCCTCCTCTTCACTCTTGTGTTCCCCGCCTCCTCCCGCTTCTCTGACGTGCCTGCTGTTTCCCTCCTTTTCCTGGCCCTCTCTCTCTCTCTCTTCCCCCCACNCCACTTTGCGGTCAGGAAAACTGAAGAAAACCATTGCAGTTGGAAACCGCTGCCAAATAAAAAAAAACAACTTGTTACTGTTAGAGTTTAAGCCCCTGCCAAATAAAAGCCCCTGCTCACAGGCCTGTAGGCAGTAAAATGTGGTAAGAGAAACCCAGGCTTGTAAATCACATCTTGATTGAAGGCTTGCTGTGAGGAGGATGTGACACAGGGACACACACACTGAAAACACACACACACACACACACACACACACACACACACACACACCAATGCATTCCCATACTCTTTCCTCTCTTACTGTTTCTGTTTTCATACGTCCCTCTGGTCTTCCTCTCCTTATCTGTTCCTGTTTTCCTATTCTTTTTATTCTTTCTGTATCACATTCTCTCTTTTTTCTGCTGCCTTCTAATCTGATTCTCTTACTCATCTCTGATGCTGTCCTGTCTCTCACTTGTTCATATTTTATAGCTCATAAATACATCTCCATTCCTTTACCTTTTCTGCCTTTCTCCTTTTGTCTCTTTCCACAGCACATTTAATTGTTAAGGCTACATGAGGTGTATGCTAATTCAAAGTATATTGGTCTTCATTCAGTAAAATGTGTGAGGGTTGCCAGAGGATTTGTCAAATTATTTAGTGTTTTGTGAGTCCAAATTAGTCAAATACTAATGTGATGTTTTGTTTGATAAATACAGTTCAGCTCTTCAGACACAGAGGTCTGACACTGATCCTCTCAGCAGCCACTGGGAGTTAAAATCAGATGCTGAAAAAGAAAATAAACCCAAGAGATGTCAGAAAACCCACTGATGTAGCTGGTTTCCATACATAGAGATGGGAAACTCACTCTGCAGTATAGTTATATAATTTCATTAGAAAGGATAAACCTCATATAAAGTGGTACACAACAGTGGCTTTGCAAAGCAAGCCCATATTTCATTTTCATGAGATTTTATTCAGGAAAACCTCAGCTGAGAATTGACTGTATTTAACAGAAGCTGGACCAATCAGCGAGCGGTGATGACGTGACATTCCTCCTCTCGAAACTCAAAACCTCACAAACAACCATCCAGCCATTATATACTTAAAATGGACACCAACCATGACCTTTTTCTTGCCCAAAATCTACTTAACAGTGATTTCAGTGTGTGTTGCAATTTTGGAGAAATTTGACACAAATTCCACACCTTTTATCTTTTGTCTCCCAATTTGGAGATTAAAATGGCAACCCAGTGAGTAATGCATTTATAAATGTCAATTCCGGGAAAGGCTTTCAGCAAAAGATGGCACTTGTCACTTATCTGTTGGACAGTTAAGTTTGAAAATAGACATATTCCACACAAATGCCTAAAGTCTCATCAGCCCACAATGAATCAAGAGAAACTGCTGACTATCTTTGCAAGGCTAACAAGATGGTGATGTGGGAGGTGTCCTGATGGGCCAGGGTAGAGATCTTCACAGATCCTTAAAAAAAAAAAAAAAANAAAAAAAAAAAAAAGAAAAAAAAAAAATCCAGCATGTCAGGTTCAGGTAGGACCAGTCTGAAATAGACCTGAAGATAAGTAACCTGATTCAACATATGGTCAACCTGAACAAACCCAAATAGAGAAAGAACACCTACTCATGATCATCTTTTCTTTCAACTTACTCCTTATCAGCAAAGAAGGCATCCATTTTTCCCCTGCAGTTCAATTCACATTCTCTTTCTAGTCAGCAGTAATTATGCCACACCATACGATAAAAGCTGATAGAGTGTCCACATGGATCCACTCGGGTGTAAGACATATTGACAGACAGACTCGAGACCTGCGGCATTAGCATGGTATGCTACTTGAATATTATTAGACTGAATATTATTATTTATAGTGCATACCATATAATTATAATTTCCTTGTTTTCTGAGTTTGAATGTGAAGAGTGACAATGGTGGGTAGTGTAGGATTATTTGTAATGTGTGACGACCCTGCATGTGGTATCTTTTGATTTGATTATCTGGTAATGTGACCTCAATATTCATCCTATTTTGTCTTTGTATCTAAAGGTTGGTGCAACACTCTTTGTAATCTATCTGTGTCTGTGTTAATCTTTTTCAGTCACTCTCTCTCACATACTCGTTGATGATAATGTGTAGTGATGAACAAAAAAGGTCACTGTTTCTAATCTCTAGAGTGACTGAGAAAATCTGAGGAAAAGGGAAAAAAGAATTCTTGCATTGTAACAGCTCTTGAGGGAAGAGCTTAATCCCTAACTACTCCAAGTGGAGCTATTCAGAAGCAAAATGTATAATACTCTGGTTGTACCTGCTCCCTCTTGCTCCCAGGTGTGAAAAAATGTGCAACTGAGTGATTGTGAAAGGGTTACTGAAGAAGAGCATGTACTCAGCTTATCTTGCTTGGGCAAAAAAAAAAAAAAAAAAAAACGAAGTAAAAAATAAATATATTTCCCTATCTTCTCGCACTTACAAGTGTCAAGAGTCTCTTCTCACTTTACCTGAACTCTCTCTTTCATGATGCACACTTCTTTCAACTTCGTCTGCTTCAACACAGCAAAATACACATGTATTTTTATCCCATATCATCTCATTCTCATAAAAGGCACTTTTGCACCGTAGGAACATTTTCAGGAACTTTTTTAGAAACTCAGCTACTTTATGCCCTTTCGCACTACAGAGCCCAGGAACAAACTATAGTTCCTGTATCATTTTTGGGGAAGATACTCTCTGATGTAACAGGAACTGCTGGGTGGAGCTAACAAGCTGAACACCGCTTAACATTTTTCCACTGATGGGGTGCCCAAACACGCTTGCAAACCGTTCTGCAGGTTTCCACACCCAGAGGTTGGTTCCCAGCAGGCAAATTAGATGCCCACAAAGCTGCCTGTCTGGAACCAACAAATATGTGATTCTCATGTGGGGGCAGGCTAAATCTTATCAGCCCTGAAGTTACCATGCATGTGTGGAGCCATTCCTTCCTGCAAGAAATTGCAGGAGCAGCTTTTAGCTTAGCAAGACTGCTCTCTGCTCTCATTGCTTGAAAGTTTTAACTAAACATGACTGAGAATAAGAGTTGGGGAGACCAATGCCCTGATTACTATGTGGTCATCACCAGAGATACAAGAAATTGATTGTCTTGCATCCCTTTACATAAACCGTCGGTTCTTCAAGCTGTCGTGGGGCCACTGGAAACATGAGCTGGTTTGCAATCAGTTCTGGCCTCGGGTAACCCCAGCACCAGCTGAGCACTGGAACCTTAACAGTGGAAAAGAGCCAACTGATTGTTCAAATACAAGCTTCCCCTGGTGGACATCGACCACTGTTTACCAGAACTACAAATGCCTCATTGCAGAAGCAGCCAAGGACCTAAAGACAAAGCAGGTCCAACAGACAAAACAGGAAGCAGTGTGACATCATGGATTCTATTTTGGGACACCTGACCATCATACTCTGGTAGCATCAGTATGAGAAACTCAGCAATATCTTTATGTCGGCGGCATTCGACTGTAACGTAGCCCTACCAGATGAAAGGTTGTCACCAGGTTGTGTGTTTTTGCTGTGGGAACGACACAGCTTTTGCAATGTCAATTGCTCTAATTTCCATAATCTTCATATGAATGCAAGCAAGGAACTCTGTAAGAGTCATGGAGTTCCTACTCCAGATAGTTCCAGGTAAAGTAGTTCCAAATTTAGTTCCACTTTTGATTTTGCAAAAGCACTTATATATACAAGCCAAACACACACATACACACACACACTTCTTTCATCACTCTTTTGCTCTTCTCACCCGAACCAAGGCCCTCTGTCTTTACATCCTGGTTGCTCTAACCAAAATATTGACATTCATTAGTCAGATGTATGTCAAAGGAAGCCAAAGGATTAGATTCAGATGGTGGAGGGGAAGCCAGAGGGTTGCTAATGAAATCTGGACCGCAGAACCAAGGCTGAGGAATCAGAGGGAGGGAAGTGTGCTACATCACACACACAACACACATGCAAGGAGATTCTCACACGCATGTATGCACGCACACACACACACACACACACACACACACACACACACACACATGCAAGGAGATTCTCACACGCATGTATGCACGCACACACACACACACACACACAGAAAGAAATTCATTTCTTGAACACATGCACACATACATAAGGGTTCATTCAGATACCCAAGGAGTTACATGCACACCCACAGACCCACATGCACACACATGCAGAGACTTTCCTAGATACATGCAGGCACAAATGTGTTAACAGACACACACTCGCACGCACACACACTCATTCACACAAATAGAGTGAGGCAGTAGACCGCAGGGCTCTGTGTTGAGGTTAGGCTTTGTTTCATCTCTGGCTGGGGCCTAAATCTTCGCAGACAGGGGCCTCGCTTTGACACATTCCCCCAGCAGCCAAGCTCTCACCCTGGCATGTGTTAAGCTCTGAAGTTGTGGTTGACTCTGGGCTTTTTCTATTTTTTTTTCCATTCTTTTTTTATCCTCTTTTCTCTAATAAAAGGGCTCTTTTTTTCTTTAAGTATTTCATCTGCATGCCTCTGGTGTATCTCATTGTGTCTTTATTTGTGTGCGTGCATCTGCACGTGTGTAAGAAGGGTGTCTGTTGGCGTGTGAGTGTATCTGCCTTGCTGTGTGTGTGTGTGTGTGTGTGTGTGTGTGTGTGTGCATGTACATCTTTATGATTGCAAGTATATGTCTAACATTTCTCTCTCTCACTGTTCTTCTCTGTTCTCTTAGTCTCTGATTTGTCCCATAATGCACAGCAGGATATTGAACTGTGGCGCTGGCTTAGCGAGCAAGCAAACTGATATTCATCTGGGATAAATATAGAAAACAGATACTTTCTTTGGCCCCAAACTATGAAAGTTCATAAGAACAAGAGGGCTTTGAAGCAGATGCACTTTGATTTTGACAGCTGATAGCATTGTCCTGTTATGTTTTGTGCATAGCTTAATAATGTGGTTTTTGTTGTATTATTACATCTTGCAGATGAAATCAGTAAAGTAGAGTCAGTAGACTGTAAGTCATGGTTTTGCTGTATTTTGTTTTAATTTACCACTGATTGTTATTGGTTTAATTTTGTGTTTCTGTGCCATCAGAAAACATGTTTGGTTTAGTAATCAGTCATTTGAGACATATGAACTTCCGTGCCCTACAGCTAGCTGTGCTATAATGTGGGGCTGATGCAGTATCTTATCATTTTATAGATATACAGCATATATACTGTAGTACTCCTATAGTACAGTTTAGTAATGTAAAACTTGTACTAGAGTTTTGCACCTTGTATAAAATAATATTGGAATTAAAATTACAAGATGAATTTTAATTTTAAAATCAATACGTTTCACATGACGTCTTCATGTTGGTGGGTTCTGAAACTGTAAGTAAGTAAGTAAATGTATTTACATAGCACTTCATAGACAAAAGTCACAACGTGCTTCACAATGGGCTAAAATACGCGTAAAATACTGTATTCCATTTCAGTTCACATGCAGTTTTTCCTGTGGTTTTTCTTAGAGTTGGCAGCTTGTCGGTGAGTCGTCATTGTTTGTTTTACTTTGCTCAGAAGCCTACTTGATGCAAACATTTTCAGAACCACTGGTGTATATAATTGTATATTAACTGTATATTAATCTTGATCTGTGAATTAAACAATGTCCATATTTTACCAAACACTGTCTTCATATGCTGCAGGTGGGGAAAATAAAAAAAAAGCTGTGAGGAAACATTATCGTTCAGTTTCTGTAACAGATTCATTATCAATACCAAATAATGATTTGAAAATTAATTTTACAGTGATTGCTCTGGTATATAAAATACGGAAATCTAACCATCCTTATCTAATTACTTCATTTGTGAAATCAGTGTATCTTATTTATCCAGAATTACACTGCTAATGAATATTACATATGCAATGTGCATTTTATATTCCGACATGATTCCTGCAGCTATTGTCGATAGTTTTCCCAACAATAAGGCCTGACTCCCCCTTACACTGTGGTAGACCAATATTCAAAGAGTCCTCTTCCTGCTATGTGTGTCTGGCTATATGCTGTTGATTGTTTTTTCTGAGTCTAATTGGAATTTTAATTGCAATGAGGATTAAGCTGCGCGTTATGGATAATTGAAGCTTCCAAACATAGAGCAAGCGGCAAGCAGAAAGCAGCAAGCAGCACACACTGGACTAATCCTGTTCTCTGTTCAGTGGCCCTCCTTGATGGAGGCATATTTAGTATTTAGGAGTAATAAGGTTTTAATCTTCAGTGGTTTAGTGGTGGTGGGGTTGGAGATTTTTTTTTTTTGGAGGCTCCTCATTAGATTATTGGTTCAAAAGAGACTCGCAACGATAAAGATGCTTCAATTTCATACAAGACTTTTCTGGAAATCTGGATTTGCGTAGAAAGGAAAATTGCAGATCTAACTCTTTAGTCACAATCATTACCATGACTAGTCACACATATGTTTGGACTCCTTCATATATGACTTCAAGCATATATAGCCAAAACTGTGGAAAAATACAACATGTGATACTTTGTCAGTAATGGATGTTGCATGGCATGTGCATGTGCATGCACACACACACACACACACACACAGTCACCTTCAGTGATTCTACATTCTTTTATTGTAATTCATTGTCTTACTTTCTGAATACTTGTATATCTGTCTCATTGTTTCTTTCTCTCTCCCACCATCTTACAGGGGAATGTGTTCCTATTACTGTATTTTTACAAAACTTGCATCATAAAGCATTACCTATGAATGTAAGCTATTCAGATGAATTTAAGGGCATTAGTCAGTCAATGTGACACATACACTGACATAACCTACTTGCACTTTTTTTGTACCGATGGTGTTGTTGTCCCATTTAAATGTGAGGTGCTCTTTAGGGTTTCAGCCCATTTCCTACTGTCTACATCTACACATCTTTTCCCCAATCACTTTGCAGTGCTTCATATATGCAATTAGGTGTCTTAACATTTACTCAGTTGCCATGAGTTATTTCCTGGCAAATAATTCATTTATTCTACTTTGGTTATGAGGTGATCTGAGAGTGGAGAGTAATGTATTTTGCATATTGTCTTAATAAGTCAACAAAAGGCCATAATGATTGATGATATTTTGGTGACTGTTAAATTATAAAGCACATTCAACAGCTTAGCAGTACTGCTGAGAATAAGTTAATTACCCTTGTTGATGTTGTGCATATTATTTTATTTTATTTTTATTTAACCTTTATTTAACCAGGTAAGTCTCACTGAGATTTAAAATAACTTTTCCCAAGAGAGACCTGGCCAACGAGAGTTTGAATTCCTCTTAACTGCCACAGAGACAGAATAGCCAGGAGTGTGTGAGCGCATGAGTAAATGAATGAATGAATGAATGAATGAATGAATCGGGGTGTCACTGAGTGGATTCGTAGGTGTTTTGTGTCCATATACATTGAAAATGATGAAAGCATATAACAAGAAACATAAAGGCAGTGGACATAATAAATATAGATGTGCCATTATGTTACAATGTAACATGTGACATTAGCATCACATACACTGACAAAACGTAAATTTTCTGGATCTGGTTGGCAGCCAAGGTTGTTTTTTTTTTGTTGTTTTTTTTAATAAAAAAGTAATTTATTTTCTTTAAGCTTGTTAACCTTTCTTCAAGAAGATTTTCTGTAGAATTCATACAAAATCAGAACAATGGAATTGAAACAAAGCAGCTGAAGCCAACTCATTCAGTACGTTTACATGTAAACCAAAACTTTGATTCTTCTCCTTCTTCAATTAAGGCAATAAATCAGTTGTCTATAGATGTCATGTAAACACCATGATTAGATTAAAATGAGCATAATTTATTGTACATTGTTTCCTTGTAACTGATCTTGATTATGCAATTGTAAATCAATTTATTCAGGTATACGCACTTTACAAGCCATGGCTTCATGCTTTTCCTCACATGTGGACTCTCCTCTTACTCTGATGACACATTATATGTGTCATGTATATTTGGTGGACAGTGAAATCCTGAAAATGCCATCCATGTATACATCTTAATCAATTATTTTTTTTTTTTGTCTTAATCACCGTATAGGCAAAAAATGGTGTGTATATGTACATTTAAATATAGTCATTGAGAGGGTAGTTGAACTCCGTGCTCATATAATATAAGCCCTTAAGGTATTTTTCAAGTTATTTGTCAAGTGTATTGATGACATTGCCAAAAGTGCACTCTAACTAGCAACAGGAATGCGGTTGTGGGGGGCCGGATTCAAGAAAATCTGGAAAGGGACCCTGGAGCATGCCAGGGATGATAGAAATTTGTTGTGTCAGGGCTGTTTCTGAGGAGTCTACATGGGGCCTAAAATTTGCAAAAGTCCTTTCCACAGCCATATGTTCATCCTGTGTTATGGCTAATTATGAACTTTAAAGCTTGATATGCAAAGCCATTTAAATGCCTCGTCTGACAACATGGCGTTAGTTATTTATACCACTGCATCCATGCCAGCTGTGACATATTTGTTGAGCTTTGTAACAACTGCAGAAAAAAAAAAAAAAAAAANAAAAAAAAAAAAAAAAAAAATTGTCACTGCTTTGATTGGCATTAATAATCTTAGCCTTCAAAATAATTATTATGGAGACAATTTTTTGCCTGAAATGTTAGTTAATTTGAGACAGACTTACCAACTCCAGTGTTCCTATCAATCAAAGCAAGTATGTAAACTTCATGAGGGCATCAGAAGAAACTTGCCAGCCTTCATCACAGTAAAAATCTCCATATTATTTAAGAAATACATGAGTACAAGAAGGCTACCCAATGATCTGTTTAGTGTCAGCTGTCATGTGAACAACAACCATAATATTTCATATTCCATCAGTTATGTGTGTACATATGCATGTGCTCACATGCTGTATGTGTGCAGTTATGTATGAATATGTGTGCATATTTGTGTCTAATTGTGTCTATCCAGCCACAAAATAACAGGAACATTTCTACAATACAACAGCCAATAAATGCAATGTTAGTCAGGCTTTGGTTAGGTTTCTGTCCATATGTGGTTGCTCATTTTAGGGTAATTTTCCAAAAGTTGTCAAAATAAAATGGGACTCTGTGGGTGATTCTATCAGCTAGTGTTTCAAAAATAATTTATTGAGAATTTCCAATTTCATAGTTAGAAATAGTTAAAACAGAACATATAATTTAGTACATCATATTTTTTTATTGGTGCTGCCTGCCTGAGATGCCTGTGATCATAAAGTTTTTTTTTTTGTTTTCTTTCTGTCTGTTCTGATTCAGAGACTGAATTGTTACAGTGNATAAAGTTTTTTTTTTTGTTTTCTTTCTGTCTGTTCTGATTCAGAGACTGAATTGTTACAGTGCTGCATGCACCTCTTGGTTTTGTTTGGTTTCAAACAGGAAAAACAAAACAAACAAAAAAAAACAAAAACAAAACAAAACTGTTTTGTTGATTGTTGATATAGTGAACCACTATATCAACAATCAATCCATTAACTTTCAACAAGTCATGTGAGAAAAATCATGCTGGTAATTGGTCAGAATTTTCTGAAAAAAAAGTAAAGGAAAAGTTTACGATGGCAGGATACCTAACATTGATCAATAATAGAATCAGAATGCTTTTGTTGTTGTAGTCATCATTTGGTCCATATACCAAACCAAACTATGGCAGCAAAATTCTCCATTTGACTTTAAAGTAACGTCTGGAAAACTATGTATTGCTTCACATTATGGGAGGAAGATGAGCCTTCAGATGCCTGAAAAACAGAATGGAACTCATATTGAGCACATACATTGTGCTAAGCCTCCACATGTTCATCCAAAGATGTGTTGTGATAGCTTGATGCGGTACAACCTTTTCAAGCCATGTGTTTGATTCACTATGGGTAATCAAAAGTGTAGTTTTAGCCATGTGCCCAAGTCCTTTGGTTCTAGTTTAATTAATAGATCAGTCAGTTGCCTTGCCATTGGTTCAGAACTAGTGCAGATCTTGTTCACTCCACAAACAAACCACTCCAGAATTTATTTGGGACCACACCAACACATGTTCTCAAACACCCTCAGTGTGGTTGATTTGGTCACAACCCAAGTTCAATTGCTGTGCTCAGACCTGCCCATAAAAACTGTACCAAAGAGGAAAATTAACACTAGTCAGACTGAAACTGGACTAAACCATGTACAGTAGGTGTGAAAACAGCCTTGGATGCCTGTTATTTATTTATTTGTTTGTTTGTTTATTTATTTATTTATTATATTATTATTTAAATTTTGGGTTTTTGGTGAAGAAGAATCTATTATTTTTTTCATTTTTACAACATTCAAGTGTACATTTTTTTTATTTTTTTTTAATTTATTTTATTTTATTTTATTTTTTTATTTTTATTTTTATTTATTTATTTTTTGCAGTATTTCAGTGTTTTTGTGTTTTCTGACATTTCCTTTGAGGTTTTTTTTTTTTTTTTTTTTTTTTNTTTTTTTTTTTTTTTTTTAATGCACATATTCAAAATATACATAAAAATAGATGGGTTGAAATCCAGAACAATGACAATGAGAGACAGAGATGGTGGAATGGGGTTTTAAATGAAGAAAGGAAGTGGAAAAGACAAAGAGTCTGACACAGATTGAATTATGGGTATTATTGCTCATGCAGTGATAATCTGAAGCCACTTTCAATCTATTTTGTCATTCAGTGTCTAAGGCAAGGGAAATGTCAGACATGCCTCATTGCAAGAATGTGTTGTTTTAGTATGTAAAAGAAAAGTATCAATGATATCTTATTATAACCACTAATTCACACAAGAAAATAGAAGCTTGGCACAGTTTCACTGAGGAAACATCTCTCCAGAGCACATATTGTTCTCTGGAACAAATATAAACAGATGTAAGAATAGAATATCATCAATTATTTACAAAACTGATGATTTTCATTTTTTTTGTCAGCAGGCATAAGTTTAGTTGCACGAGCTGACTAGTTTAAGCACCATTAAGCAATGTGTTATGCCAAAGAAAAAAATGTATTGAATACAAATAATAATATTCACAATATGTGTTTCATAAATGTGCTTCTAAAATTAAAAATTATAAGATGACAATAGTGTGGCTTTTTTATTATTATTGGAAAGTTCTTCTTAACAATGAACAAATTTAGAGTGACACCATATTTGCTTGTGTTCTCTCAGACATGTAAATAATATTTTACTAGCAAACCACATATTGTATTATAGCTTTAAAGTTCATGCATACTGTATTGATATCATATAGACATCCATTCTTACAAAGTTGTCAGCCTTAAACACAACATTGATTCAGACTTTAAAATAACAATTTTATTAATTTATTCATAAAAAATATATATTTTAACTTCTTTTGTCCTGATTTTCTCCCTGAATTCTGTTTGACATCTTTTTAAAAGCAGCTTCAGAGAAAAAAAAAATAAAAATACTGGATGTGAGTGATGTTTTAATGGCTGTGCTATTACATCAGTTGGAAATATTATACGTGTCTTGTGCAGTTTATGTGTTCACATTAGTCACATTCCTCAGAATTCATCCTGACATGTTTGGATATCGCTGGAAACTTTGGTATCTTGATTAGAATTTAAAATGAAAGTCTGTGGGTTTGAAAAAACATTTGGGTTGTAATACAAGAGTTTGTATTGAAGGAGCCATCAAAGTGTTTAGCAGAGTTGAAGAGGTTAAATCCAGAATCCATTATCAAGTGACTTAATGAATAGAGCCACAAAGCCTGTTGCAATAAACCATGGCTGGGTATATCTGAAACTCTGGAATGTGCTAATCGACACTTTTTTTTTTTTTTTTTTTTTTGGTCACAGAAAGTATTACAAGTATTATCATTTCTTTGGGTTAACATGTATCATCTCTATAGGTTAGCTACTAATCTGTGGACAAGCATTTGGCATCATGACACCAGCTCAGCCTGTAGCCATTACATCAACACAGCATCAGTCCTAAAGACTTCCAATTTTGGAAGCAAACAATCTGAGAGGCAAATATACGCTGCACGTTGAACAATGACATTTTGTGTTCATCTTATCTCATGGCGCAAACAAATATTGGCACAGCACTGATGGAGGCTTGTCGGCAGGATGCTGTTTGTGATTCCAGGAATCAAGTGCCTCAGGGCCCAAAGGCGTGTTGTTGCTTTCCATCTGCAGTCTCCCAATGAGGAGGAATCTATTGCTCTGACCTCAGCAAACACCCCCAGACATGCTGATAAACACTGAATATTTATCATTTGCTCTCTGTGCTGTCTCACACATTGTCTCTCTATTGTGACCAAACAAAGCCAAATAAGCACGTACCCTCTATATCTCACTCACACATGTACACACACATTGAGGCACATTTAATATTTAGCCAGAGATGACGCAGGTGGTTAAAACTTTCTTACACACAAAAGATGGACATTAGATTTGTTTCTTAGGGAAACTCTCAAGAACAACATGTTCCAAGGTGTTTATTTGCCGATGGAACCTCATTGCACTAAATACAAATGTGGACTACCAGCCATGACAAACAGGCATAAACAAGCACAAACAGGAAAAAGAATGATATAATAGCATTATTTGTAATTACGATCAACATCAAATTATGAGCTTAACTAGTAACATGACAGAGATTGCATCATCTCTATATCAAGTTCCACCAGCACCGTTTTTGGGGTAGGGCTTGTCCTGCTGTAGTATCTGTAAACCTTTTTCTGGAACTCAGGACATTTTCTCAAGGTTTCAGTAAAGTGTGAAAGCTGCTGTTGAACATGACGTGTACAAATATGATCTTAGGTCTGGGGTTTCCTTTCACTGACCTCTGGCGTGGTTCCCTGGAATCTGCATGAGATCTGCAAACATCCACACCATGCACTAAAAGTTAGCAAAGGTGACTGGTTGAAGGTGTTAATGCTGTCTATGATTATCTACTATATGAATATAGTATGCCTCAGTATAAGCCGAACATTACGAAAACATGTTTCAATAAGACTGATCAATGTGTTGAGTTCGTTTTTATCATGTGAATATTTTGCTTTGGTTTAGAATGTGTAGCTCCTTGTGTAAAAAGAGGGTTACAGTATTTTTTCCAACAATGTAATACCATATAATGTTATATCATTTAATACTGAGATTATTTTCTTTTATTTTTTTAATGCCCTCATTATGCTTTTCATTAATGCCAGAGATCATTTTGTCATTTCACCTTTTGTGGGTGTTTTTCTGCCTTAATCATTATCTAGCTTTTTTTCAGTATTAATTTCCATGTATTCTAGCGCATATCCACAATGGTGTCATTAAGGTGGTTATATTCAACAAGACACCAAGCCTAAGGCAGCGTTTTGTCAACTGCGGAGAATTTAAAACTCACGGAGTATGATTTAATCAGTTTTACTCCAACATTTATTGTGTTATCTCTGGGTAGGATTAGCACACTGCAGAGAATCAACTCATGACCTGCAATTTAAATGATTGAATTCAAGCACAAGATCACAATAATCCTGGGGACTTTGTTCAAGATGCTTATTGCATCTGAATTATGCATTTCGTTTTCGGGAAAAGAAAAAAAAAAAACTATTAGGAGGACATTTTTGAACTAAGGGCAAAATTTGCATTCAGTTGTTTTTCAGCTTTCATCGTACTGTTTACAGAAAGGATGTGCATGCAGCACTGTAGCTAACCTTGTTTAGCATGTATTATTTTTATCATGACAAGACAACGTGGAAGGGATTGCAACCATAAACACTTTGCACTGCTGGAAGGTGACTACCATTTTAAATGCCCTGTCAGCATTGTTTATCAGTGGACAGCAGACCCTTACTAATCTGACCTGACAAATTTAGCATTATTTTTTATAGACTTTGTGATATGTAGGGCAACAGTGACACTTACTCTAATCTCAGGCAAAACTTCAAAAAATCTCAACAAATGGGCAGAATTATATTAAAGTTTGATGTTGTAGCAAAAATGAAGAGAAATACAATAGCCAATAAAATTATATTGTTTCTCGTTGTTTCTTTATCCAGATAAGATCCAATGGATGGTTGAGTTGTTACAAATCTCATTCACAAGGATAAACTGGCGAAGACATCAAGCTACATATAGATTTACAAACAAGATACAACTCTACAGTATATAATAGCATAAATAAATGATTTAATATAAAATGAAGTGAAGAAAATAGAAAAGCAGAAAATCCATTTTGAAATAAACAGTTCAAAGATTTCAATGTCCAATCAGAGTTTCTAAGTTAAAAACAACAAACATCATTTTAAACAGCAACAATAGCATGCTGTTTTAAATTCAGGTGGAATCCAATAAGTAGCAAAAATACTCCACCTCATACAGAAATTCATAGATTGGAAAAATAAGATGGAAACCAATATGGCACAAAATAAATTTCAACCAGTGAACTGATCTATGCATATAAAGAAACAATCAACCAGTCTTCGCAAACTCTTCCTGTCTTTCCTGACACTGATATGCTTCATCTACAACCCAAAAATATGTATTTAGCAATCAGTGGGTTAGATGTTTGGGTTTGGGTCAGCAGGGTTAGAACATTGTTGCATGTTGAATGAGATAAGTTTATGTTACTAGAAAAAGAGATTAACAAGAGATAAGATTCTTCACTGACTATATTAGATGACATTAAGAACTCAGAGCATCTGCTGCTACCCTGTCTTGTCAAAACATGCCACATTTAAAATATACCACAAGCCCATTTGCAGGCCTCAGCTGACTCCACAAAGGGATCTTTCAGTGAGTGTTAGAGTCCGTAGGGGTTGGATGTTTTTTTCTTGGAACCTCAGCTATTCACAAAACCTCAATGTCTGCCAATCTATCCTTGGATCTCAAAGGCTCAATTAGCTGACTCATTCAAGTTCCTGGGGACTATGATCACAACTCCCACAAAAGGGATGAGAATATCTCCAGCCTAATCAATAATGCCTATCAGAGGTTGTTCTGTAGACACCATGGAAGGTCAGTACTCCAGTGCAAGTCATGGGTTATTTTCATAGATCAATGAAAGAAAAAAACTACATCCCCATTGGAGCCAATAGAGCTCTATCTCTTCCTGTTCTAAGGATAGCTACAACAGGTTATTTGCCTTGTTGAGCAAGTGACTGGCTCAAAAACTGTCTAAAAGCAAATGGAAATACTGATCCATTAAAGCCCAGGTTCAAGAGGATTGTGGAGGACAGGTCTCTTGTGGATAAGCAAGAAATTACTACAACAAAATGGTTTTGTTTACTGTTTGGTCTGTGGGCACCACTTTTGCGACCTGAAAACATGACCTGCATTTATGTGGGACATTTCACTGTCGAATGCAAATTTACTGAGAAAACAACAGTGATTTAAAGCCTTACAAAATCTGAATAAGACCTTGTTCAATCACACGGGTCCCAAGGTTAAGAGAAACAAGTGGTCTCATCAATTTTTAATTTTAGGGAATGAGTGATAATACAGATAATTGCGTGTGAGTTTTGTTTGGACTCTAGGAAGAAGAGTTGCTCATACTGAGCAGCCTAAAGGGCATCCAAATTTACTTAAAACCTTCCTTAATTGCAAAATGGCACTTTAATGGCAGATGGTGTCTCTTAGCCTCATGAAAGTGAGTTGGAAACTGCATTTATATATTTTTTTATTCTCACTGCCAAAACCAAACTGCGCGCATGATTGATGCCAGTCTTATTCAATCCTCACATGCATGCACAATTTGGGCAGTTTCTGAGCCTTCCTGGATCACTCACATTTAATCCTCAGCCCTCAATTTGTGTACAGCAAAAGACACATTCCAGTTTATGGAAAACAAAAACATACTTTGCCTAATGTGACAGCAGCACTACACAGAGATCATGGATTTCTAAAACCCAGTTCATCTGATACCTCAATGGCTTCTATCAAAAGCCATTTCCCCACATAGCTAATCCTGCTACAACTGACCAAATGCAAATACCCACATTCAATGGGGTCTTCACAACCGTAGTAACAGAAGCAAGCTTAACATTATTGGTGCCATTTTATGCTGTATTTATATTAGCTTTTGTTGCAGTTTTACATTTTTGCTATATCTGTGAAACTGTTTCAAGGTTGGAAACTATCTCTCTTCTCAGCCACATGAATTTGGGATCAGCACTGATGTGAATTACATCCTTCAAATTCCATTATTCTTCAAACCTACCCCATTTCACACCATGCCAATGCATTTATTATGCTGTGTATTACTTTGCATCTAACATCCTTTTATGCTGCCCTCAAATGGCATATTTGTTATGCAACAATATCACCAGTAGCAGTTGTTCCTATATTGTACTTGGAAAGACAACTAACTCTCATCATATTTGGCTGTACTTGTTGGTGATTAATCCTCTGCCATGTATTACCATTGGATTGGTTGCTCTTGTAATATGGTAAATATTGCATATAACATCCAGTCTGACAATATTTTCTGTAAATAAATTTCACCAGTTCAAGAGACCAGTGACTCCCCTTTGGCCATTCCGCCCATTGAAAGTTAGAGCCTGGTCCTGGCTGTAAGCAAATCTTCACCATCCATTTGAAATCATGTATCAAGTGTATTTTAGATGGGTCAAAGGATGGAAGGAAGTCCTTTATAGGTGCAGAAAACTAAAAATTGTAATATTTAAAAAAAAAAAATGCATAGTCACCAATCTAACAAGGCTGGTTTTCTAATTTCATTTTGGGGATACATGCTAGGGTTGTAACAAACAAAAATTTATCAATCACCAGAACTTCCAGGGTTTTGCTTTCCAGCATTCAATTTCAGTTTCAAGCTATGACTTATTTCTAATTTTACTTTCTCCATTTATCTTTGGGAGGGGGGNGGATGTATTTTGTGCATTTGTGAACAGAACACAATAATTATGTTTTAGAGCAATATATTAATGAGACCAGCCAGTCATTACAATGGTGCTGGTGATGGCATGATCCAACATGACATTTTATTTTCACTTGCCTTAAAGGAAAGGGAACACTTCACAGCCATTTTAGAGGGGAGGGTGGATTACAGTGACTAATAAGTATTCCAACAAATTTATGCGCAGGGGCTTTTCTGTCAAGATTGGCTTTAAAACAAAATAAGCTGGCCTTTAAGAGACGTAAAGATACAGGATAAGCTATGGAACAAACTTCTCTGAAACTGGCAGGGATTTGGCATCTTCCTCAAGGTCATCCAGCAATTAATTCTGCTGTAATTCAGCAGGAACTCGAACCAAAGACCTCCAGAGTCCCAACAAATATGCTGTCCTGGTGCCCCCACCGTCTTGCCAATCCAATACAATAAAGGATAGTTGTTAGAAAAAAAGACTTCAGTAAGCATTTGCAGTTTTCTTTTAAGCAGGACAGTTTATCTTGGCAAAAGCTATAAGATGGCTGATTGTGTTTTTAGAAGACTCTCAAATCTTTTTTTTTTTTTTTTTTTTTTTTTAAGCCTGCTTTACTTTACAGTCATACATACGATACATGGATGACCGCCTGGCACTCCATGATGGGCCTGTGGAGATTATCTGACCTACTTGCTCCAAATGGACATTAATACTGGCATGTTTTCTTTGATGCCTTTCATCAGTCCTTGAACTGTAGTGCTGAGCTGTGGATACTTTCAAAATTGAGTGAGGCTGTCTGCGTGTCAGGTGGGAGCTGTGATAATTTGTTGAAGTTCACCGTAGAGTATTTGAAGTCACTGCCTCTACTTAGGCTTAGCCTGGAGACAGAGCTGTAGTATCGTCTGTGATCAAAGGAGCAAAACTCACCGTGGTGTGCTTTGTGTTGTACAGTATGTAATGTCATTCAAATGCTATCTGACAGGATTCTGCATTTTTCCCCACACCAAAATACCAAACCTGTAACCTCAAGCTCAGCAGATATACTGAATTCAACATTGTTTTTCATGAGTTGTGTTTCAGGTAGTGGTGATGATCATGTCTCCCACTGATTAATATGTTCAGAATATAAGGTGACTAGACAACAACTGAAACTGATTACAGGTGTTAATGACTTGATGCTACATGACATTTTACTGTACGGTCCCTTTCCTTGAAAGAGAGGGAACACTTCATTGCCAGTCTTGAAAGGAGGAAGGATTACAATCATTACATTTACATGCATGCTCCATTCTGAATATTTATCTGTACTCTGATTAAGGCAAAAATGTGAGTAAGCTGTATACCTGAACGGAATTAATAGGATTCAGCATTTCACAGAATATATGACATGTTACATGATCGGAATATGAGGAGAGTCTGTCAGATGAGGAAACGCATGTGGAGGTAACTTACTCCAAATACAGTGTTTGCATGCCCAAATAAATTGACTTACAGTCACATTATCTAAGTCTGTTGATTAGAGTGAGCTTCCACCAATTTATGTCATTTTTAATCAAATTATGTGTTTATATGATGTTTAAAAAAAAAAATCAATGTATTGCCTTAATCCAAGTATAATTAAAGTTTTAACATGCATGTAAACATAGTGAGCGATAAATAATTCTACCAACAAATATATGAGTAATGAGAAACTGAAAAGACAAAGGATGTCCACTCTTCACAGTCAGGCTGAACACTGACAGTCCCCTTGTTGATCTGAACATGACAAATTCTTGAATAATATGTAGCCAACTTCTATGGACTGCCAAATGTATGCAGGTTTTCATTCTAGCCAATTATCTCATGAGTTGGTTTCACTGATTAATGCATGTTCAGACAGAGAGAGAGAAATCATAGTGAAATCATAGTGTAGCATATGATTGCAATGGAAGCAATGGAAATCTGGATACTTCTGCATATATTTGTTTGTTACTTCCCTGATCATTGGATTAATCAGTATTTTGCCTGCATCATATCATTAATAGATAATTCTCAAAACTGAATAATCAAGTTTTTTTTTGTTTTTTTTTAATTGTTTTTTTTTTTTTTTTTTTTNTTTTTTTTTTTTTTTTTTTTGGATAATTGACTGATAATATTAAACACTTGTTTGGTAACCGTCATTGGTAGCAAATTGCTGGAATTTGAAGACTATGGTGTAGTTTTATCTGAAGTTGATTTAATACCAGAATAAATGGTAAAATTGTTTCATTTTTCTGGTGAAATTTCCTCTCATGCTTTCTCTTGTAGCTGTTCAACAGTCATTGTGGTACGATCATGGCATTTTCTTAGTGTAGATTATAGGATGTGTGATAGTCATATTGTTTTTACTTTTGGTTTTGTTGCAGTTTATTTTTCAAACTTAGTCCTACCAAGATAAAAAGAGGAAGATTTTTGTTTGCCAGATGTCTATGACAGGTGGTATCTGCTTAAAGTTGCGCATTGTCAGCAGAATATTCATAACACATCAACATGTGTTATGTGTTATCAACAGGTGCAGTGTGTGAGTGTTTGTGTGGGCCAGCATTAGCAGCATAACACTAGAGAACACACGCTACCACAAGTTGTCGGCCATTTGCGGTTGCTTAGTGCCATCAAACTATCATCAAAATGGAAAAATTGGAAACATTTTGTCCCATGTATTGTGGAGTAGCTACACAACAGTAAAGCTTGAGCATTAAGCATGCCATTTGAACAAAACATAAATCATACTAAACTCAAGTGTTCTCAGAGAAGAAAGCTATGCATGGATCAATGATTTGAAAATCACAGTGTCGTTGGCAACATAAAATCTTCTGTCTAGTCCTCCATCCAATTATAGAGGGTGACAGCATGTTATGTCACCTCATGGCTTTTATTGTAATCAAACGCATTACCTGGTTTAATCAAATACTCTTCATATGAGATTTCCCACCTGCGCCAGTTTGGTAATTTCATGGCTCCTATTAAGATCACTTGAATGGATGGGGAGGAGACTGTGAATACAAAACAGATGGTGCAGTGCAATTTTGGTGTCCAATAACATCCTTCCATTTCCATCTACTCAAATCAAATTGTTGCAAAGTTACATTCTGCACTGTTTTCAAGGAAAATGGTTTGCGAATGTAATCCTGATGCAGTTCCAGCTTATTTATTTATTTCTTTATTTTGTGATAAGACCTGCCCAAATGTGTTGGTAGTTTTGGTTTCTGTGTCATGGGTGTCAAACCAGTTCCATGGAGGAGCAAGAGGCTTCAGGTTTCCAAATATATCAAACTCTTTTCCAGCTGAATTCAATGATTAGCTCTTCCTCCACCTCCTCTTCCTCTTGGCCTTTGATGATGGCATATGAGATGATTTTGCCCACATAGTTTGACACGTGAATCTTTTTGGGTCACATCCTACATAGGACCCAGCCGCTTAATATTGGTACATGTTTTATTATTTGTTCCACTGCTTTAGTTCAAGTGACCACATTTTATCAACTTGTTCTGTCATTTTAGTTAAATTGT
Source organism: Lucifuga dentata (assembly GCA_014773175.1). Lineage (NCBI taxonomy): Eukaryota > Metazoa > Chordata > Actinopteri > Ophidiiformes > Bythitidae > Lucifuga > Lucifuga dentata. The sequence continues at coordinate 30,112 of VXCM01001793.1, forward strand.
GCTGTTTTACCAATTAGTTCCCTTGTTTGAGTTAAATTGTGATCACACTTTACCAAACTTTGAAAGTGCTATAGGCGCTTGACTGCAGTTTTCACAAGGGGGAGCAAGAGTAATAAATAAAAAAAAAAAAAAAAAAAAAAAAAAAAAGCATGAATTGGTAAACTGTAGACACATTTGAACAAAAAACAAGGGAACAAATTGGTAAAATGTGGCCACAGTTTAACTAAAATGAGGGAATGAATACTAAAATTGTGTACATGTATTAATCAAGAGTGGAAATAAATTCATGAAACGTGGCCACAATATCCTTTTTTTTCCCGCCCCCGATGTCATATGAGAGGCTCCATACCAAGACAAACCATGTGAGGTTTAATTTCTATAATATTCTACTAGTAATTTGCCATGTAGCAATAAGTAAAGGAACTGATTCTTTATTGCAGATAAATACCACATTTTATATAAAATTCACAAATCAAAGGCTATATTCCATATTCCACTAACTGAAGCAGGTCTGCCAGAGTAAATTGGAATCACAAAGATAGAGCAGAGTGGTTTAAAAAAAAACAAACAAACAAACAAAAAAAAAAAAAAAAANAAAAAAAAAAAAAAAACAGCTCACATAGCCATTTGGAATTTAAAAGACCTTGTAAACATGGTTTTGTATCAGCTTTGGCACAATCAGGCCAGAGAGACAAACCATGTCAGCTGGACATTAGGGGTTACTGTGTTAAACTGCTGCTGCAAATGATGCTTGGAATTACAGTGAAGAATGTGTGTTTGGGTGGTATTGAGATAATAAATGATTTTTACTTACCTTCCATTTCAGTTCATGGTTATCACACAAGTGCAGAAATATGGCATTAGAAAAATGCTCCTGAACCTTACATGATAAATGTGTCAGGAGTATATTGACGACCCGCCGGTAAGCTTTCTGGTTGTATTTGCTGTAAAGAATGATGATGAGTCTTTGGGGCTTTGTAGCCCTGGTGCTCTATCGATGTATTTCCCCAAGAATCTTTTATTTCCCCTGAGAGACAAACTATGATCTTGTCAGTTCATTATCTGCCATGGCATGCCATGGCTTTAAACATTTGAGAAGACACTGACGTTCTAGAAAATGGGTTTTCTTTGCAGCAACTGTCATATATCTCACTTGATGCACTTCATCTGTGGTGTTTTTCATTGTTGTTTCTTAAGGTGTAATAGCTGTAATGCAATTGTATCAGCCTTGCAACAGAAGGTCAGCTTTAAAAGGTTTCCATTACTGAAAAGGTCAGTGCTTCCAGGTGTGAAGTACAGCCACAATGGAGATAAAAAAAAGGAAGAAAAAAAAGCATTTAATTGCATCATTATTCTATAATTGTATGAGATTTATTATTTATTTTATATTTCATGTAAATTTGTGTTCACCATGCTGCTTGTTTCTTTAGTTTGTCAATATTGCACACATATGCCTGTGTTTGTGTTAGTGAATGCATTCTGTGTGCACATGCATAGTGTAAATTCCTGTTCTTCTTGTGTGCTGATGTGTGTGAACATATTGCATTTCTGTATGTATTTGTGTCTGTTGCTTCCACTACCCTGAGTGGAGGCTAGGGGGTGCACTGTGGACATGGTGTGTGTATGGGCAAGATAGGGAGAGAGAGAGAGAGAGAGAGAGAGAGAGAGAGAGAGTGTGTGTGTGTGTGTGTGTGTGTGTGTGTGTGTGTCAGTAATGTATTCCTGCCTGTGGCTGGGCTGGTCACATGGGGAGAGCAGCCTGTTTAAAACAGCCTCAGCTCGCTCACTCAGAGCAGTGCGAGACGCAGAGACAGACGCACACATTCTCTCTCCCTCTATCTTTCACACAGACACGCACACAGACACACACACACACACACACACACACACATGCTCACACACACAGACAGCAACTTTCCTCTGTCGGACTGACAAGCGTCGGGATAGACACTATCCCCTTGCCTTCAGTGGAGAAGAGGATAAGGAGTGACAGATAAGGAGAAAAAAGAAATACAGGAAAAGGAGAGGTTCCTTGTGAGTAGCCCATTGATTTTCATCTTTTCTTTTCTTTTTTTTTTTTTTTNTTTTTTTTTTTTTTGGGACCCTTTCACTCCCCTCTTCTTCAGCACTGGTTGACCGGGACCTGACAGGGATTAAGAGACAGAGAGTTGAATGAAGGGACTGTGAGGAAAAAGAAGGAAATATAGCCAAAAGCAAAGGAGAGGTGACAGAACGGAGATGTGGTGGTAGTGCAACATTGGGATACCTATCCATCCATCCCTCCCTCTGTCTGTGGGATCTAATGCTATTAGCAGCGTGCGCTTGGAATGAGAGGAATGCCATTGCGCCGAGCTGGAGTGGGGTTTGCTTCGGACTCTTGTGCTTTCCTCTGTATATGTCTCTCTCTCCTCCCCTCTCCTTCCCTGTCTTTATGTGTGTGTACGCCGGCTGCATTGTGGTGGTCAGCCGCACTGATGTGGAGCAGATTCTCAGAGACACACGTTTCTGTTAATGACACTGTGGTTGTGATTAACAGAAACGTATTGATATGCAGATGGGAAAGGTCTATACCTGTTATGGCACTCTGATCCAGGGATTTAGAGTGATGCGTGATACCAAAAAGAAGAGTCTCACTGTCTGTCCTTCTCCTTATCTCTCCATGTACATCTGTCTCTGTCTCTGTATGTTTCCCTCTGTCCTACTCACTCACTGTCTCTGTCTCCCTTCTCTTTCCCTCCCCGATCATCTCTCCGCTGCCACTGATCTCCTTCTCTGACATGCTCTCCACTTTTCACTTTTCACTATCTTTTCCTCTTTCATTTACTTTTCTCCATGTACATAATCCCTCTCTTTTCCTCTGTCCCATATATATATATATATATAACATGCTGTTTTGGTGGTAAAATGTATTTCTCTCCCCATCTGACTCCGGCTGTGTGCTTGCCTCTCGTTCTCTCTCTCTCTCTCTCTCTCTCTCTCTCTCTCTCTCTCTCTCTCTCACTGGTACATGCTGATATTCATAGAGGATTCCTCAGTTGCATAAAGAAAGGATTGCAGAGTTGTAGGGAGGGAAAGATAGGGAGGGAGGGAGGCATGGAAGGAGGGGAGGGAAAGAGAGAAGAAAGAGAGAGGAATGAAGGAGAAAGTGGCGGGGGGGGGNGGCTTGGACAATTAGCCCAGGGAGTCTGTCCTGGGGTGCTATTCTGAGAGGGGCTTTGGCCCCTGGGCCCTGGGCGCTGGGTCACGGGATGCCTTGACCCCTCCAGTCGACAGCCAGGCATGGGAGCCATTATCACGGCCTGATTGATTAGCAGTGAGCGGAAATCCCTTTTCTCTTCACTCCTTGGGAGAAAGAGATGGGAGCTTTTTGTCCTTTTGCTGCTGCTGGTTTAATATCTGCCTGCTTGTCTGACTGAAGGTGGAAAACTCTGGCTGCTTTTTTTTTCTGACTTTTGTCATTTACAGAGATCTGGTCTCTGTATTCTGACTGTGTCTCAGGGGCTTGTTCTGCCACTAACTTCTTTTTCTTAGAGAGTGTGCTGAACTGTTGAGTACAAGTTTTTGTAAACTGTTTAGGCAGAGAAGTTGCCTTCTGAGGAAGATGCTCAGAAGATTTATCAGGACAGTTTATAATATTTGGCAATAGCATGTGATTGTGTTTCAGCAGAATCTTTTGACATGTTCTCTCTCTCTCTCTCTCTCTGAGGTTCTATGGGTTGTGCACCTGTAGCTGTTGTGACTTACAAATTTTACATTAAATGGGTTAAATGGGATTTGGGAGAAAGGGAATAATGTCATGACAGAAAACACTAATAGGTAAAAAATAATTGAGAGAAAATGTGATAAAAGACAATCGTGGAGTGGGATTTATACTAAGGGACAGCTTGAAAAACTGTTTGTGTTTCTCTTTCTTTGCGTCTCCATCTCCATCGCATTTCTCTGTTTTGAACTTCCGAGTCCCATCTCTCCCACTACTTTTGCTCTCTCTCACCACTCCCCTCTCCAGACTGAGAGTTTAGCAGGGTGTTTAGCCCAGCTCACGGCTGATCAAAGCAATGTGTGTCAGACTGGGCTTAGCCCAGGCACTCCTAATGGAGAACCGTTTTCATGCCTAGTTGGTGGTGGAGCAGGAGGGAGAGTTGGGAGGTGTGTGGGTGGGTGGGTGTGTGGGGGTATGTGTGTGTTTGGG
>VXCM01001793.1:34313-143225 GCA_014773175.1 Lucifuga dentata
GGGGGGGGGGGGGGGGGATGACAGAAGAGGATTCAAGGGAGGAAAAGTCAGCTAGACAGCTAGGCAAACTGACAGAAGACAGAGAGAAAAATTTAGTCTGATTAAAAAAAAAAAAAAAGCTAAATTCAAATGAAACAAGTCAAAATCAAATTGTGAAAGACAGGCAAAGAGGAAGACAAGTGGGAAGACGCATCACAGAAAGACAGACAGATAATGGACAGAGGACAGAAAGTCTTTGCTGTGGAGGAACCTATCACCAACAAGGCATACAGTTTAGGGCAGCACAGGATAACTCCCACACATGGTTTGGTTTTAGTCTGGAAGCAACACCAGATGGGAAGAGGCCTGTGTATGCATGCATGCACTTGTGAGTATGTGTGTGTGTGTGTGTGTGTGTGTGTGTGTGTGTGTGTGTGNAGAGAGAGAGAGAGAGAGAGAGAGAGAGAGAGAGAGAGAGAGAGAGACAGAGAGAGAAAGAGAGTGAGAAAATGAGAGAACTGTGTAAGTGGATGTGTGTGTAACTGTTTGCGTGTGTATGTCTGTATGCCAAGCACCAGACAGACATGCATGTAAACTGTATATTGATTTTTAACGGACTGTAAAAAGCCGTCTAGACTTCTTGGAAAATGATCCTGAAATTGAAAGTTTAACTTCTTAATAAAGCTTTGGAAGAAAAGAAAGTTTATTCTTAATAAAGGAGAAGGAAATGCTTTATATTGGAGAATACTGAGGAAATGGCCATGAGGATATTTGAAAGTGATCAAATAATTGATAAAAAGGAAAGAACTGAGAAGTGATGTTAGCTTTGAGGAAGTGTAACTAAAGTTGTGCTACTTTAGATACTTTTGAACTCCTCTTCTTTTCTCCCCATCATTCTTTTTTTCTTTTCTTTCACCCTCTCTTTCCCTTCCTGAGCCTTCTCTCATCTCCTTCTTTCTGCCATCTCCTTTTTTGCCATCCTGCCATTTTTTCCAATTTATATCTCCATTGCCCAGTATCTATTCTATCCTTTTTTGCTACATTCCCCAAACTTCTTCTTCATCACTAACCCCCTTTACTCCATCTCTTCATCCATCCCTTACTCTTTCAGACTCTCTGTGAAACATCTCAACACTTCTTCCCTCTCCTTGCCTCTCCTTTCCCATTCCCACCTTGCAATGCTGGTGTTTATGCTTCAGACAGAAGAAAGGTAAGGTAAAACTAGGATAATATTTCCCCTTACATACTTACTGCCTGGGTAAACATGCTTCGACAGATGTCCAAGCGCGGGCCTGATCAGAGCGGGGCAGGGGGGGCACGAATCTTGCTGCCGTAATGTACACAAAGACTTCAAATTGGAAGCTGGTGTGGAGAGGGACAGCAAAGTGATGAGAGACAGAGATGGAGAGAGTCAAAGACTTTTCTCACTTTGGAAACTAAACAGTTTCTGGAGGGAAGAGGGTGAGAGATAAAAGAAGACCAAATGGGAGAAGGGTGAGATAACCGAGGAAAGGAACAGAAAGATGTGCGCGTATGCATACGCGCACATCAGAGAGACATCTTGCGTGTTTCCGTGAAACAAATACAGGCTTCAGCTTTGTGCAGAGAAAGCCTCAGAACGGCAGCAAAGACATAATAAAGCCGGCGCTCCTCTCTGGTGATGTGCAGCTCCCACGCTTTCTCTGTCTGCCCTCTTTCTCCTCTCTCACTCTATCGCCACCATCTCTTGCTCTCTCCACTCTGCCACTCGCTGTGCGCTTTTATCTAAATGCACCTACGGGTGTAAAAACATGACAAGATTTTGTTAAGATTTGGTCCCAATTAAGCTGCCTTACAGAAATTCCTGAGATTTGCGTTTTGCAGCAGTTTCCTACTTCAGTCTGAGCAGGAAAATTTGGCTTGGAGGGCAAGTTCAGTGTGTAATTATTTCAGTTATCCCAAAGAACTTGTGCTGTCTTTGTACATTTGTAATTCAGGACAGGCAGACTCTAAACCGCTCTCTCTAATGGTCCAGTGCCATAACCCTTTATCAATGGAAACTTGTGAAAGAAAATCATGGCCATCTGTATTTGTGAGCCTCTCTGCTTTTATGTTTAGTATTTGTTGGCCTTATTTTCTTAAATTTTGCCTTTTTTACTCACTTCCTTCATGGACTTTGTGGTGCTTGCGCATAAGCTTATTTGTCCACTTGTGCGTAAGTCAGTGTGTCTGTACCTCTTTATTTGACTCCCTGATAGTGTATGTATGTTTTGTCTGTCAATAAATGTGTGCGCGCGCGCACATGCATGTGCCAGTCAGTTATACTGTATGTATATGTGCTTATCAGCTGTATCTCCATCCAGTTAATAGAACAGCTTGACTCCAGTAACTTTCTGATCAGGGTGGCACGGTGGCGCAGTGGTTAGCGCTGTTGCCTCACAGCAAGAAGGTCCTGGGTTTGATTCCCAGCTGGGGCAGGGCCTTTCTGTGTGGAGTTTGCATGTTCTCCCTGTGTCTACGTGGGTTCCCTCTGGGTACTCCAGCTTCCTCCCACCTCCAAAGACATGCATGTCAGGTGAATTGGGAGCTCTAAATTGCCCGTAGGTGTGAATGAGAGTGTGAATGTGTTTGTCTGTCTCTGTGTTAGCCCTGCGATAGACTGGCGATCTGTCCAGGGTGTACCCTGCCTCTCGCCCTATGACTGCTGGGATAGGCTCCAGCCCCCCCGTGACCCTCAACAGGANTTTTTTTTTTTTTTTAAATATAGATAGGAAGTTATATCTACTGAGATGTAAGGCAACTTTTGGTGACATAAATGCCAGTGACCACCCTAGTGGAAACGAGGTTAATCCATCCAAGGGATGGGTTTTGGTGTTTCTAGATATTATTATAGACATGATTAACAGTTATTCAGTTCTCATGCTGGGAACTATAAAAGGCAACCCCAAAATGACAAATTGTGTCAAACATCACAATGCCACATACCGCAAGTAATGAGCGAGTGTCATATTGGTACGCTGAATGTTGGAATGTCCACCAGAGCTGCTTCTGCACAGATAAACATAATTAGGGGTGGATTTTTTTTTTTTTTTTTTTTTTTTTTTTTTGAGGCCAGTTTTATACTTGATAGAAATGATAGGAACTACTCATATATATCTGCCATGGTTGCTATATCTGGTGGATAAAATACTGTGTCCACCAGTGGCAATGTAAGGGCTGAATCGTCCAATGTCTATATCAGAACAGTTTAAAAACTGCTTCTCGAGGAGATATGCATTTTACTTACGTTATGAAAGCGAACAAAACAGGGGCAGAGCAACAATGGAGATGTTATGTGAGGCCATTGAAGAAATCCCACATGCTTCTCATAACTATCTGGTTGTCGCTGTTGCTGCACTGCCAACATCAAAATTGACATGCCTGCCCCCATGATTATTTTACTGAAAAAAAAAAAAAAAAANAAAAAAAAAAAAAAAAAAGGTACTACATCTTGTGAATGATTAATTCTAAAAATATGCACAATGTTTCAAACAAACCCAGAATATAGTGGGGTCCAAAAGTCTGAGACCACATCGAAATTCTCTGATGTTTTCCATGTAAATCTCGAAATAAAAAAGTCTGACATCACAAGAAGCTCTTTGGAACACTGTGAAATCATGCTGGGATAACTTGAGTCATCAGGTTTTGCACAAACTTGTGGAGTTCATGCCTGCTCAAGTGCATGCTATCATTAAAGCAGAAGGGGGCATACCAAATACTGAGATATTCTGAAATTCATGTACATTTTTCAGAGATTCAATTTTTCACTCAAATTGTTGAGTTGATATTATCATTTATAACGAAAAATCTTGTATTCAAAAAGAATGCAAAAAAGCATTTTCACAGTGGTCTCAGACTTTTGGACTCCAGTGTGTGTGTGTGGCAGCAATGATGAGTACATGTATGCTCAGTTAATGCCAAGAATGAACATGGCCTAAGTGTGTTTGCAGCACAGCTAATGGCTACCAAAATGAGACATTCATACTTTTTCATGTCAGTGTTGCATCATGCATCATGCATCCATCCATCGAGCCAGCCAGCCATTCAGCCATCCATTCAAACATGGTTAATATACATAACAAATGGCTATACTGTAAATGGACAGACCTGGACAGACCTTTCAAAAGAAGTGAGGGATGTAAGAAGGAAATGGACAAAACCTTTCTGCACTGATCATTATTTTCATTTGTCAGATGCAACACACGCTATTTGCTCCTTACACATTGAAATGAATGAAACTATTGATTAATTTGCATTGTAGTGAACTGTACTGTTTATGGAGATGTATTATTCAGAATCAGTCCTGGGGAGAAAGTGTATATAGAACATGTTTATATTTGCAAATATACAGTCACATTTTAAGTTATAGCAGAGTGATGAAGTTGTAATCCTTGAGGTTGAACAGTCTGTTTTTTTTTTTTTTTTTANTTTTTTTTTTTTTTTTCAAAGTAGTCATTTCTGTGACTTGCACTGCATTTCCAGAGAACACAGCAAGCTGTGCATCCTGTACCAAGACATGCTTTTCCTCAGATTTTTTGTAGGTGGTGCTTTTATCTTTGTCTGTTCAGTCAGAATTTCAACTGCTGGTCAAACTACCTGCCCACCTGCTTCCCTGTTTGTTCCAAATAAACTGCACTTGTTGCTTAAAAAAAAAAAAATAATAATAATTCAACACTTGTGTAACAAACACTGTTTCTAGGCAAAGAGCTCTTTGGGGCTCACTCTGAACAGAATAGCAAAATGTGACATATATGCTATTTATCTAAAATATGGCAGATTGCTTACACTATGGTAAATCTTTCCAACAGAGGTGGGGGAAAAAAATAAAAATGAAAATCCATAGAGAGAACACTACACAAACTGTGGTGGTCTACCTTTACTGTAAGTTGTCTGTGTACTGTGTCCTGAGGCAGGGTGAAGAATGAGGGGAGGAGAGACTGAAGAGATGTGTGACTCAGAGAGTTAAAGGAAGAGGTGAGGGAAGAGCAGGCAACTGCAGAACTGAGGCAAGGAGAGGTCATGTTGGGCTAACGACATACATGAGAGTGCAGCCACTTCTTGAGGGAGAGGAGAAATGGTCAGAAGAAGAGACAGGAAGCGTGTTCTCACTCGATGGAAACAAGAAGAACAGTTGAAAAAACAAGAAACACCAAAGACCTGACAAGATGGAGGAAAGCTGAGGGATTGCTAATAATGTACGACTTCTTGAGGAAACAATAAAGAAAGACAAGAGGACAGGACAGATGAGTGGAGAGGTTAGGTCGAGGCTAACGACAAAAGTGATTGTGGTCACTTGCATGATTGTGGTCAAAGGAGAAGGACTGCGTAGAGGATTGAGGGAAGTTGGAGAACAGACAAGATTCAATTACAGAGCAGAATACAGCTTTGCAGGAGGATACCATCAGACATGATTGGAATGAGAAGAAAGGTGACAGTTGAAAGAGGCAATGGGAATGGTGGGTGGTGGATGAGCTGGCGGAGGCTAACGGCAAACATGATTGTGGTCAAGCAGGGGAGAGTAAGACGAGGCAATAGGAGATGAGGGGAGGAGAGCTTTGGAAAGGCCATCCACAAAGAGGGATGAGGGAAAGAGGTTGGAGGTGTGGTGAAAAAAGTCTATATATGGTGAGCACATGGGAGGCTAACACCATTACAGTTACCTGTGTGATTGAGGTCGTAGAAGAGGGGGTACCCAAGAGAGAAGATTATAGAAAATGAAAGGGGGCAAGTTGGGGACGAGTTATAAGTCAGGGCAATGAGTGGAGACATGCCCGTGGAGAGCTGAAGTAAGGACACAAGGACAGATGGGAAATCAGGGAGACGTGAGAATAGTTTTCAGCTTACCTGCCTTTTTCACTTTGGTGTTCTTGAAACAAATTTAAATTTGCTGCATTCAGAATAGGATCAAAAGGCTCTGCATTCAGCTTAAAGCACTTTCGGACCTAATGCTCAGAATAAAATTAGGTTTCATGTAATGTGAAGATTATGGAAATTATAGCTTGTGATGTTGCCATCTATTTGAACCACTTCAGTTATTGTGATCTTTGATTTTTTTTTTTTTTTTTTTTGTAGTCTTGTTTCTTTTTCTTTTTTTTCCCCCTTGAACTGCTTCACATTATGAATAATTCAGAGTTCTGATAATCAGCGCAAGATCTTAGGAAATACTTTTTTCATTTTGTGTGGACAACTCAAAGGCTCTCTGGATTGTCTCAGCTGTATAAATAGATAGAAGTACTTGCACCTCCTCTGCACTCCACAGTTTCATGTAGTTTTGCATCTTCTTCAAGTCTTCAAACCTCTGTTGCTGTTTTGATGTGGAGAAAAACTAATTAAATATGAGTATATAAAAATGGTGATTGTTTGGACTCAGGGAAGCTTGCATCTGTTCTTGTTCTCCACTTGGCAGTTTATGGACCTTTATAGACTATCTACCCAAGAGTAGAAGCTAAATCAGGGTTCAGGAATCATAGTTCTGATACCAAAATAGGCCTTGGTTCCGTGGTGTGAAGCAAAGGAAAGTCCCCGAGTTTCTGATAAAGGTTCCTGAATTGTGAAAGGCACTTCCTTTTGTATGCTGCAGTATGCGTAGTTTGGCCAGCTGAACTTGAACTTGCAACTTCAACTTACTATATAGTAAATGACTTTGAATGACATTTTGAGTTACTGTCATATTGTCATACTGTCATACAGTTAAGATACTGCCAAAGTGTTCTGAGATACAGTGTTCTGTTATATGGTTTTGTCACAGTGCTAGTGAATCTGTCATCAAGTGGGCAACAAATCTGTCACCTGTTACCAGTGGGAGATCTGGGGTTGGCAGGTAGACAGAAGATGGATGGGATTCTCCTGGGTTGTGTTCCTGTTCAGTGACTGTTTGTCATGTGTGGTAAGCTAAGGCAGCTAGTCAGTTTTCCCTCTTTTTGGGATTCTCTTTCCTGTGTACAGCATGGGCTACGGCCGACAGTGACCCATTTTAAGTTGACAAAAAAGTTGAGGCAATAGTGAGTAAAGTTGATCTTCTTTCAGTACTGAAACACTGTATATTGTTCCAAAATCATTGTACAACATCATTTATTGCGATTTATTTCTTCTTGCGGCTACTGTTCTTCAGTGGCATCTCGTCATCGTGTTCGGCTCTGCTTTCACAGTACATCCGCAGTGGGATGCTGAAACCCTGTAATCTTTTTTTTTTTTTTTTCNTTTTTTTTTTTTTTTCCTTCTTTGTTTATTATTCACTGTGCACTGACATCACCACCCCAATGAGGAGAAAATAATTAAAACTCTGGAGCCATGCCATATTATGAATAATATACTGCATTAAAAATGCATGAGCATCATTTGGAAATTCAATATTATCATTCACATTTTATGAAATAACACACAGATCTTCCTATCCTTTGTTTCAGGGTACTGTATATATAGTATCATGCAGCCATGGAATACTATTAGGCTGTTGTTGTTATGTGTGCACACGTGTATGTCTGTGTCTTTATGTCCATCTCTGTCTTTGTTCACTCAATGCATGAAGCTGTCTTCACATTTGCATTATTGTTTATGTCCATCTCTTTATATATCTCATCCATATATTTGCATGAAGGTGTGTGCTTGTGTAGAAACTTGCTTTTATACACAAGGATGTATGTGTGTGTGTGTGTGTGTGTGTGCGGGAGTGAGTGAATGAGTGCCTCTCTCAGAGCCGGGGGCTTTTAATCTATTAAAGCCTGATCCTTAAACACTAATCAATGCACCCTTTTATATTTCCATTACAGTGCAGAGGGAAGGGGATAAATAAAGCATGACAGTGGAGCTCAGCAGAGGCCTGGCCACCTAACACTCTAAAAAATGTCAAAAGGACACAGAGAAGTTCCACTTATTTGTGTCAAAGACAGGCTGCAGTGTACTTGGCTATGCAGTTTTTGACACAGTAGTTCTAAAATCATTGCTTGATGTGCATATTTGCTGTACTGTAATCCCAGATTTTGTTTTAACTCAAAGAAATTAGTTAATTGTACCCAACATATTCCATATATGACCGAAAGATTTTGAGTTAGTTGTACTTTGTGGTTATTATTATTATTATTATTATTATTTATTTATTTATTTATTTTTTATTTATTTTTTTATTCAGTTAGAGTTTTTGAGTTGAATCAATTTAAGTAAGTTTAGTTTTGCCCATTGCTATTAGCAAAGCACAAACTTATTGCTTAAAATAGAATCTTGGTGATCAAGTGGAGTGGCATGGTGGCTCAGTGGTTAGATCTGTTGCCTCACAGCAAGAAGGCTCTGGGTTTGAGGCAGACCAGGTCCTTTCTGTGTGGAGTTTGCATGTTGTGCCTGTGCTGAACATATACTTTTTTGTATATGCATAACTTAACTTTTTTAGGACAACAAGTTATCCTGCTTTTTTTTTTTTTTTTTTTTTTTTTTTTTTAAGTTGAATGAACTTATCAGGGCTTACAGTGTGTGACAAAGTTTGGCAAAGTTGTGCTCCTCAAAACTGTATCTTTCAGTATTCCTATGCATCACTAAAGAAGTGATGCATAGGAACACTGAACTCCACAAGATTCCACTTGACTGAGAGTTTTTTTTTTTTTTATGACATACATCATGGTAGTTTGGTAGTTTAGAGTTGTCACTGTTTCAATCATTTCCACCAAATGGGTACAGTCACTGTATGAAAGCCTGTAGGTGGGATTCATAAAAAAAAAAAAAAAAAAANAAAAAAAAAAAAAAAAAAAAACAGTAACCACACAATATTCACATTATATAAGCATTGTGATAATTGAAGCTCATTTATAAAGCTTTCTTTACATTGACCAGTATACAGGTGTCCCATTAAGGTTGCGTTATTCGAAGGTGTGTCTCAGGTAAAAGCCAATGAAGATCTGTTAATGACCTGCTTCATACAGTATTTAAGAGCCACACTTTATACTGATTCATCTGATGTCAAAGCAACATTGACACATTAAATTGGCAAAGGAAACATAAATTATGTTTTAGAGGTGCACATTTTAAGAGAGTGACATTGAGATAAAAGGTAAGCACACACATTACCCTCTGTAGTGTGTGATTGTTGTGTTCAATGTGTGCGTTTGTGTGTATGTGTGAGGGAGGCAGACACAAAGTGCAACAGATGAGGATGTTCAGTCTATGAGAATGTGTGTGAGATCAGATCAAAACTCACCATTTAAATAAACTGAGTTGTGAACTTATCTATCAAATTTATTGGTCAGTAACACATGAGGCAAATTTAAAACATTGCCACAATTTCACAGCTTCATACAGTTGGCTGCTTTGTTGCAGGTCATCACGCTCTTTCCCAAAGGAAACACACTTCAGCCAAGGCTCAGCAGTCCTCTGATTTTGCTTTTTTGCCAATATTAAGTCATACTTTTACTGTCATTACGTTGAAATCAGATATTAAGCATTCATCATGCAATTTGTTTGTACAGTGGTAGTGTGGACATTAACTTCTTTTGGATCAATATATGTAACTGTTTAAAACTGTTTAAAATATGTCAAAAATATACATGTATATATGCTGCGGTATCAGTATCACCTTTGCTGCACATTGGTGTTAGTTACATGTTTCTGGCTATATTTTTTAATGTACAGTGATGCCATCAATGTGGCCTCTGTCATAGAATATATGATATATATTTTTTTATATTCACACATTCAGATAAATAATAATAAATAATTCCTGCTCCTTTAAAGGAAAATAAAAATAAAATCCTTGATCCCAGTCCAGATTTCCCTCAAAATCTAATCAAGTCTTCCTTGACCTATCTACAAAATTCCATTAATGTCTGTCCATATTCAGCAAACAAACAGACAAATGCCGGTGAAATCATAATCTCCTTGGCAGAGGTAATAAAGACCATATTAGTTGGTAACACACCCAGTTATTTTATTTTAACAACTATGAGTTTGCTTTAAACTCTCACTATAGCTAGATGGAACCCTAACTAAGGGTAAACAACATAATCAAACTGATGCTGCTTTAACGATGCTACTTTAACAAGAACTCTGTGAATGTTGACAATTTGACTGATAAAAACATGTAAAACTTTGTTTAAAAAAAAAAAAAAAANTTTTAAAAAAAAAAAAAAATCAAAGAATTTGGCCAAAGTGCAGTGTTTCCAAAAGCGGCTTCCACTTCAGACTGTTACATCTGTTTTTTTGGGGTTTTTTTAACCATTAAAATGATGATTTAGTGTTTACTTGACACTCCTCTTTCATTTTGAGCAGGCAATTGCCCATGCTTTCATGAGAATCTGCACTTTTCGTGTAGCATGTGCTGTTAGCATCTCATGTCAATGGTCTCCCACCTCTCCTTTCTTCCCCCAGCTTACTTCTCCTTGCTCATGGTGTTGCATCACATATTCCTTTTAGACTCTGTTTAACTGGTGATATATACACTCTAGCATTCAGCTGTCAAGAGAGAACACTTTAAAGCAATGCAGCTGACAATATATGCTCCCGTTTTATGGGTGATTTACAATCGGTTTATTCTAAATGACTTCAGTGTAACTTGAAGCCACACTTGTGCACCCCCTCTTCATTTAAACTCACTAAGGTGACAGTATTTGTCACTTTTCAGAGTGCACTTTATTAGCAATAGCTGCTTGTGTACATGTCCCCCACCATCCCAATTAGTTTAGCACACTTAAGTGGCTGTATTTGCATTAGACTGTTCTACTCTTTGGAGTATACTTTATTAGTGTTGTCTGGGTTACCCGCACACCAACACCCCCTCTCACCCTGCTCCCCACCCATGTCCCCAAAACCAACATGCACACACACACACACACACACACACACACGCTCATTTCAGTACACTTAGACGACAGTATTTGCTCGACAGGAGCATATGTGTGTGTTTTTCCGCTTCACTGTGGTAGTTTATTAGCGGTGTCTCCTTTGATAGTTAGTGTGCACGCTTGATTATGGCTGAAAGGGAGTGGGCCGGGCACTGGGCCGGAGAGGAAGTCTGCCTAATGATATTAACAACATCCTTTATTGGGTAGCTACTGCAGGGAGAACGAGGGAGGGTAGAAAAGAGGAGGGAGGGAGGGAGGGAGGGAGGGAATGTGGGAGTCAAATGCTGGAGGAAAGTCATCAGGTGCATGTGACCAAATGGATCTTCTCCTCTGCTGCCTCCTCCTTTTTTTTACATTCCACCTGCTTCTCTTTCACTCCTCATTCTCCTCATCCTCCCCCATGTCTNAAAAAAAGAAGGGCTCAAGGGAGTGCCAAGGAGAGAGGAATAAAATAAAGAGAACGGGAAGATGAAAGAGGGGATAATCTCTATACAGGTGACCCTGATCCAATATGACGTCATTCTGTGTCAATATATTATACAGAACTGTCAGTCCCACTGTGTCACTCCAATATAAACTTTGCAAGTTGTGTCAAAAACAGCCACATCTGGCTGCATCATGGAGGCCCAGGGGGGTAAATGGCTGTGTGTAAATAATGGCGAAGTATCTACCTACAGGGCAAGAAAGGAAGAAGATAACAAAAATGCAATCTAGGTCTGTTTTTCAATTTCAGTGATTCAGAAGTTTTTGTTGTTTGCAAGGCAGCACTAGTTATCTGAGAGGATTTGCTTGGCTGACTAACAAGCTGACATCAGCATTTGATCAAAAACAGCAAGGAAATTAAATGTGTTAAATAAATTCTGCCGACATGGTTAAATGTTCATTTCCAAACGCAGACATTTCTTTGGTGGATTGCCAATTAAAAACCTGCTAACAAGTCTTATATTTGCATGTGGCTTTTATGTTTAAATCCTGCTATTTTGACTTTCGAGGGAAGAAAACCACAAATGCAGACACGTGCAGCTAAAAATTGTCAGTGCTTTTAGGAGATTCCCTGATAAGCCTGCAAAGCCTTGATGATTTGTTTGCAGAAGATGAGTTTCAGATGGAGCAACAGTGGTAACATAGATGAAAAGATCGGGGGGAATATAACTGAATAAGAATTAAACACTTGACTGTCTCCCGTCTCTACCTTTACAACTGCTACAACTGCCAGTATGACTGCAAATCCTCAATCGAAGCAATAAAGGGATGACAGATAGAACTTTGAAACATTTATTTCTCTCGGTTTAATGAATCTGACAGCTGAATTGGAGAAGAAGAGCGCCTCTGGGAACAACAGCTTGGTTGTTTACAAAGGTAGCTGTGGGTGTGGGTCTACAACAGGTCTGTAGGAGGAAATAATGGAGTCTGTGGAGGATAGAAGGGCAAGAGGGCAGCAGTAGCCATTTTAAACCATACTGTATCTGTGTGTGTGTGGTTTGTGTGTGTTTGTGAACATATCTTTAGTAGTATTCTTGCGGTGTCTATGCATAACAATTTTTGTAAATCACTGTTACATCAGTGTATGTATTCAAATGTTGCACACACAGAAGTATACACATAAGCTTCTTTGATTTCCATGGTGATAAACTTTGCATAAAAAGGATGCAAGGTGAAAGGAGAGACGTAATATAACACATAAGCGCACATTAGCTACCCTGCATTAAAAAAAAAAAAAAAAAANAAAAAAAAAAAAAAAAATAGAGAGTTAGTGGAAGAGGATTATTAACAAAACCGATTTATGCCTCAGACAGACACAGACACACTGTGAAGTAGGGTGTCATCTAAACTAGCATTGTGTGGGGGAGAGAGAGTAGAAAACACACACTTCACACATACATACAGAGGAAAAATATGTGCACAGTGCATGAAGGTGATTGTTGCTGGAGCCATCCGAATGAAAAATATAAGCATTAACGGCACAATTTGTGTTTGCTTTGGAGAAAATTATGCATGAAACAGCATATGTTTACAGATGCATAAAATACATTTTTATATCCTTTCTTGCACAATGATCAGCTTTCACACAAAGGAACAGTCTCACTCGTACATGTGCACACAGTCAAACAGGAGAACACACAAGCACACACACCAAATGACAGCGTGTTGATTGCTAAGCACTTTCTATCTTCGTCTTCCACTAACACCCAGTGAAAGCTGTCACCCCGAGAACACTCGCTCAACACCAAAAAATGTCAAGACTGGATATTTCCTCTGTTTACCTTGGTGAGGTGTCTAAGATTCCAGATCCTATACTCCTTCTAGAAGGGTATTTGAGCAGGTGTGTGTGTGTGTGTGTGTGTGTGTGTTGGTGAGAGAGAGAGAGGGGGAGNGGGGGAGAGAGAGAGAGAGAGAGAGAGAGAGAGAGAGAGAGAGAGAGCTAGACAGTGACAGATAAACTCATTCCCCTGCACTGAGTCTCTCTGTCAGCAATGTCACCCTCTCTCTGCACCTTTGGCTGAAGCGACACATCAAACATACACGCACACACATAGAGCCAACGGTCGTGCTATCCCACCACATGCACACAAACACACACATACAGTACACAAATTAACATAACCATGGACACACAAAGGCATTTTCAAACTTATTTAACAGTTCATCTAAGTGGCACACCTTTTCACATCTGAGACATGCCAACAAGCAACTACACAGAGTGCCATGCACTGACACACACATACAGTATGCAAACACACAGTCACACACACGCAAATACACCTAGAGTTCAATATAAACACCCACACATGCTCTGCTTTGTCACACTTCACATGCCCTTTTTTTCCCCTTTGGATGTTCCTCAATGTAAATTGTGTGTGTGTTTGTGTTTGTTTGTGTGTGTGTGCACGTGAGAGAACAAGAGAAGGGGGGTTACGTGTGTGTTTGCTCACATCTCCATCCTGTCTTTTAAGTGGATTTTTCTTCATGTTGAATATCTGTTGGGTCGCTTATGTCTGTTACATGTGAATATTCCACACATCGCCTTCAAGTAATGTATGATTTAAATGTGTGTGTACACTGGATGCACTGTGTGTGTATTATCTGTGTGTTTTATCAAGCATCCATTAAAATAATCCTCATTAGTTGAAGCCCAGTGTAACGAGCTAAAATTCTTAGAGTGCCCACATGGTATCTTGTTCCTTAAAAGCAAATAATGTTGACAGGTAAAGTTACAGCGTTTTCACATCAAAAAGGTTTCTGTCTGGTTCAGTTGAACGACAATTTGCTTCTCCAAAACCTGACCGAGACAGTTTTAAGGAAAGAGTCTTGTTTTGATTCCAAACAAACTTCAATGCTATGTTTTGTTTGTGGTGTGAACATGATCCAAACATGTTCTGAACCAACTACTAAGCAATCTATTGATCTATTGATTGATCTAGAACCAGAGAGGGAGGAGAGGCGCATGCGGTTACATTTCTTCCTGTTTTGAGTTTGGTTCTCCCGTCCCCAGACATTTCTGACCAATAAGCAGAGTGAGCATTTTTACATGGCTTTTGCTGATATATTTAGGTTTGCTTCAAATGTTTTTTTTTTTTCTGAGGTACACAAAACAAGACTGAGGGATGAATGAAACATTGAACAGAGCAATCAGACGTGTGAAAACACCCTTAAACTGAAGCATGGATGATTGAATGAACGAATGAATAAAAAACTAAACTGAAACTAACATCATTCATGAATCTGCTATGTAGCTTCAATGTTCAAACCAAATGCTAATATCTGCATGATACAATCGGAAGACTTTTACATTCATAGCATCCAATAACATGCTTAAGGTCACCTTGGTGGATCCTGTCCTCTCACACTTATGTCATTGAGCGAAGCAGCATTATCGGTATCAAAGCAAAACAAACAGAACAAAAGCCAAAGATAGAACAAAAGCCGAAGTCAGGCACAGAATGTGAACTGGCTGCCTGAAGTGCATCTGCTCTATGGCAAACAACGTGATGCCTGGTGGATAAAAACCGCTGGTCTAAACACCAGCTGAACACACCATCTGTTTCTCTGTGATCCCACTCATCAGGGATACGTATTTTAATTTATTTTTATTCCCGCTGCCATTTAGCGAGCATTGCTATTGTACTCCTATTCCCTGCCATGTTGTTTCTATTGTCATTTCCATTTCTGTTATTCAGTGCAGTTTTATCAGATTGTCATCTTGTCCTTTTATTTTTTAAAGATATTTGTCTACTTGCTGCGCTGTTTTATCACACATGCACAGCTTGTCGATTGCATCTGATTTCTTTTTTTTTTTTTTGTTTGTTTTGTTTTTCATTACTGCATTTGATAGATACACTGCAGGACCTTTCATTCCAAGAACAATGCACTTCGCACAGTAAACTCAATTACACATTTTTCTGTGTTTTCTCATGTTCAAATAACCCTAAAGATAAGACATCAAAGAGCAATACAAAGCCTCCCCCCCCCCCANAAAAAAAAAAAAAAAAAAAAAATATCCTCCAAGTGATTTCTGCCACCACTCTGCCCATTGTGTTTGTCTAAAGTAGCCACATTTGAAAATCAGTGGACCTGTCAGCAGAGAGCCCAGAGGCAGCAGTTCTGCGAGCCTTCTGCCATCGCTGCCTCCAGTTGCAACCTTTGCAGGCTCCATCTGCAGCTCTCGGATCGCTCTCAACAGCCACATGCAGTGGTGCTGCTGCTGACAGGCAATTCCAGCTTCAAAACATTATCTTTGTTGATGAGTAGCCGTTTTGTGTTGTGTGTGTGTGTGTGTGTGTGTGTATGGGAGAGAGAAAGAGAGAGAAAGAGATAAATAAAGGGGAAGAAAGAGAGAATCAGTGTATATTTCTTTAGTTTTCTCCACTCGTGAACTGTACTTAATTCCAGATGCACAATGGAAGTGAAAATACACTTGTGCAAGGGATCACATTTGTGTGAGATAATTTTCAAACCATGCGAAAATGTACGTATGTGCTCGTGTATCAGAATGACTGCACATCATGCGTGTTTGAGAAACTATGAGAATGCGTATGCTTTTTGTGTGATTGTGTGCATGCGCGTGCACCCCTACTTGTCTGCGTACATGTCTATACGCATGCATGTGTTCAGTGGATTAGACTTCACTGTGAAGGCATGTCGAACAGTCGGTCAATTTCCTGCCACACGTTCGGTTTCCCCCCATGACAAATTCCTCGATTTCCTCACAACACATTCCTGATGCATTATTGGTCATGGACGTTATATGGTCCCACATATTTTGTCTCTCGGAGTCTGGGAAGTATTGGATTGCTTGTGTGTTTATGTGAACAGGACAGAGAGAAGAAAGAAAGAAGGAGTGCCACATAAGGCAACAATATTTTATGCCCAAGTTGGGGGAAATATTGTGTCTTGTTAATGCGGTTTTTAGCTCATTTTAACTCACTTGATTTGAATTTCATGGCTTTTTTTCATTCTCCTTATTCACAGCAGGAACAGTCTTGTAACGAGAAGCCATGCTATATCACTCAGACTGTCTTTAGTGTGCAGGATGGTTCAGGCTTATTTACTATGTTAAAAGGGATTTTCCTGCAAAGAAACACTATAATGTCACAATGGCCACATTCATGCCATATACTGTCTAAAGCCGTTGAAGTAGATACATCAACCAACTTTAAAACATTATTTTACACCTTATTCTATCAGCTTTGCATTAAAATGAGGTTTGAAACCGACAGTGAACATGCTGTCTGTGAAGAGTGAGTGAACATTTTGGAGTGGCAGTGGGGGAATTGACATGGCTTGAGGCATCCATATTGTTAAGGGAAGTTAAGGGAGGTTCAGCTCAAGTGTGAAATCCAGAGTGAAGCCCTTTGGTTATGCTCGACTTGAGGGGCCGTTGTAAGCGAGTGTGTGTTTTTGCTTCTGTTGGATTGTGAGTCAGTGTGTCTTAAGTCTGATAATGCTTCTGTTTCGTTGTGTGTGGCCGTGTCTGTGTGCATTTTGATATACAGTAGGCTTGATATGTGGTTCTGCGCATTGGTACATAGTGGATGTATACACAGTATGCATATTCCCATGAGAGAGAGGGAGGGGGTTAAGTCCTGACCCTCAACTTTTGCATAAATCCATTTATTGCTGAAACAGACAGAAACCAAAAAAAAAAAAAAAAAAAAAAANCATCCATATGGAGCTTATCATAAGCAGCCATATTTATCCAAACTAGAAGCAATTTGTTTTAATTGCCTACTTAGAAGTAATATGGCCTAAGACTCCCATTTGTTTCTGTAGAAACTAATGAAATATGAGAATGCATATTAACCCACCACAATTATGTTATAATAATCACAAAATTGAGCTGTCAAGACTGGAAAGCTTCTTTTATATTGGAGTTACACAGCATATATGTGTGTTTGTGTGTGTGTTTGTGCGTGTGTGTGTGTGTGCGTGCTGGTATTCAACAGACTGTGGTTACAGAGTCAGTTTCTATATCAAAGTACCCTACTGAAAGTTTAGATGTTAGGGAATGAGAAGCAAACTGCAAGTATTTAAGTGTTACACTTGTTATTATCAGGTTAAATGATAGTTGTTAATTCACACAGAAAATATGGGGAAAAAAAGAATTTAGGAGAGAAAGCTATGAAAAAGATTCATAATGATTTTACATTCAAATACAAAAGTTGCAGGTGAACAGTCATTATTTAAATAGGTAATATTTATGTATACTAGAGTGAAGTATTTGGTGAATAAATATTCATTCTGCATCAATTCTTGATTTTCAAGTGGCTGTGATCAGCATATCATCCATTTTTCTAGCAGTAAGGTTCATCTCCATTGCCTCAAATGTGTCATCATCTGAAGCATTTCAAATAATTTAACAACCCTGGTTACAATGTGTGACTAAATTAGCTTCACTGTGACTTCAGAAGCAAACCAGTTCTTGCTTCAGTACTCCTATTTCAAGATCATTTGTGCTGACGAGCACTGGAAAAAGAAAAAGAAAAAAACTACCCCATAAGAAATGGGTCAGATCTACATGAAGTCAGATCTTTCAAATCAACGATGAGATAAAGAAAACATGAAATGTTAAGCATGTTCTGTTTTCACTTGGTTGATGTTGTTAATATTAGATTGCTAATGCACTCAAGGCTACAGGAATTTGCTTTTGATCCACAGTACACGATACATTGTTGAAATATAATGCATGCACTAGACACACACACACACACACACACACACACACACACACACACACACAGATAACATCAGTCTGGGAGGATTATGCATAGTATAGAAATACAAAAAGCACATATTTTTTGACAATGCTTCCTAATTCATGCTCCGGGCAGTTCTTGACTCAACTTTTCAAATAATTTTTTTTTTTTCATGTTCAAGAGGCTTTTAGAAGGTTTTATGTTGAAAAGAAAGGGATAACGGATTCTCTTGGGGCTGTGACACTCCCATCAGAAATAAGATTCCCGCAATATAGCACACAAACCAACACTGCCGTCTCTGCCTGCAGACACAGATTGTGCTTATATTGTACCCCAAGATGCTGTAGCACTCTCACTTCAAACTGTAAGAACTCTAAGCTGGATTTTGTGTCATGGCTTCTGAAGGTAGGAAACTGCTGGTAATTCACTTGTGAAAAAGTGTAAATGCTTCTTAGACCTAAAATCTAAATCTGACACATGGTGAGGTATTTTCATGAGTGAGTCAGGCTCATGGCACTATTGAAAACTGAGCGGCATAGGAGGAAAACATTATCTGTGGGTGTGTGAGAGGCCGGTGTCAATCGTGGCCAATCAAATCAGCTCTATAATTCCCTATAAAAGCATTGCACTCCCCGCCATAACCCGCTGACAGTTACTGAGAGACTGCCTTGTCTTAAAAAGAAAGTAAGCCCACATTCACACCTTGCATCTCTCTATCCATCTCTGTATCCAGATATGTTATCTGGATAGTGGGGCTTGTATTTACATATTTACACCTTACATTAAAAGGTGTTCTTGTGATCTGGATTCTGCCAGCATTGTGATCGGATTGAATTTATTAAAGCCCAATGTTGCAATTTGTTCCTTATATTCCTTATAGTGTAATAATGTACCTGGATCTGGGTCATATTTTAATGCAAGGTTTAAATTGGTTCTTCTTGTCTAGAAGGTGTAACCTTGCGAGTCAAAATGTATAAAACTCTGAATATGAATGTAGAGTCTGAATAATGATTTCACCCTGTGTGTTTTTGTTGCTGGTATTATTGATAGCCCACAGTGATACACAATATATCCTGAAGCATTTGCAGAGTTTCATTATCTTCCTAATTGTATCTTAACATAATTTAATAAACTAATGAGATTTATTTTGCCTCATTTAAAACAACAATAGTGTCACTGCTGGTAGAAATGTGTATAATGTAAAATATATTTACATGTTTTAATGTGTGTGTATATATATATATATATATATATATTAATCCACTGTCAGATTTAAGTGTAGTAGTTTACAGCTACACATACGGACACCATTACATTTTTCATCATGGCTAAGGTCTACCTCTATTTAATTTAAAAATCCATTCCTCCAATTGGAAAGTAAAGAGGACTTTCATTAGACTGTTTGAAAGAAGATGAGACATGCAGTTGTTGCATCTCTGCCAGGCCTCAGTTCATATTGACCTGATCTGAGCTCACAGACAGGAGATGATGCAAGCCATGCTCAACTGTCAACACAAAATTGTACTGTGCTCTTGGATTTCCAATGACATACACCCTCCCTCTCATATATCACACAGATGTGGAAAAAAAAAGGTTGGGATGAAAACTGATCCTAAAACTGTCAATTAAAACCAACACAAATAAAATATGTTTTAGCTTTCCCACCTAGGATATACTTTTTACAGCAGGACTTTATTATGTTATGTACAAGAAATAAATGCAGTTAAGAAACAGAGTAAGCATTTCATGATTTTTTTTTTTTTTTTTTTNTTTTTTTTTTTTTTTTTTCCCTAATGATTCTATATTGATAAGAAACATAATTTTGGACTTTGTTCTCCATCATAATTTAACATAGGCCTTAAGATCTACTTGATCAACTTACATCCTCCTCTCCCACTAAGAAAATCAACTTTAAGTGTTCTAAAGGCACATTTTAAAATTTCCTTATTGTGTAACTTAAAGGCCACACAAGATGTACGCTGTAATACAGACTTGCATTAAATATTTAACCATCATCATCATTAGTCAGTCTTCCTGTTATTTTGGGTTGCAGTATCCTCACAGAACTGCACAGGAGAGATTTTTTTTTTTTTTTTTTTTTCCCTTTATAGATACAAAATAAAAACACTGGTCAGAGTTGCACTTAAAAGAAGTTCCTGTCATTAAAAAAAAAAATGTAAGGAACAGAGGAGAGGAGCTGCCACCTACACTATAAAATTGAAGTAATTTGAATTAGGCTTCACATATGCAAAGGGACATAGATATGGGGACGAGGGGGAATGCGACCTTAAAGAGACAGGAACGTCGAGACAAAGACTTGAGCATGGTTTTAGTGGCCTATAGAGAATTTCTGCGTATATAATCATCTGATTATTGCAGTCTTTCTTTGTTCAGACAGCTTGTAAGATACAGAGATAACAGCACAACTGGGAAAACTCCAAACAAATCTGTAAATACCAGAGACATTTTGAAGCATAAATCTAATTTGTGCATTTGTCATTTAATATGGATGGAAAGCAATAAATCCACCTCTTTTATACCCACCATTACCTTTATGATATCACACACAGGTTTGATGAAGTTCGCTGGTCACAAAAAGATTTTATCATGCCGTTTTCTGCCGTGTCTCCATGATAAAGTACTACTTGGTGCAGAAATCTGGTGGGTGATTACCATTACTAAGACAGAGAGAAGCGAGCAGATACAGATTAGAATTCTGACATGCAGAAAAAGTTTTTTTTTTTTTTTTTTTTCTCTGCTTTGTGACAAGAATATTTGGGAATTTAATCCACAATGTCTGTATTCATTTAGACTAAAATACACAAAAACAGGAAAAGAGACTGCAGTACTTTTACTTTTATGTGAAATGTAATCAGTCTGCATGTTTTAGTAACTTTTCACTGACATATACAAAGAATATTAGCATGGGCATGTAAATTACTGTCATAATAAAGCTATGACTGATGACTGATTTCCAAAAAAACAAAGGTTTTTAATGACACAGGTAGTGTGTTACAAGATGACCAAGTGGAAAACACATTGAGAGGTTATGAGGGGAAAAAAAAAAAAAAAAAAAAAAAAAAAACAAGCTTGAAGAGAGATACAGATTGAGGCAGCTCTATGACAACACTATTACATGACTTTAAGTGAACTTGAGTTAAAGGGCAGTACCGGCAATTTAGCATGTTTGGGCCCAATACATACAACTAGCATACACGTTAAGTTACTGACAACCATTTCTTACCTTTCAGACTGCCATTGGCTCATACAGTATGCTATTAAAATCAGCTTTTAGAGACTTGAAACATGCTTGAGATAAGGAAACTATCATAGTCAACTATGAATATTAAGGTTTTTTGTTGAAGTAACTTTGTTTAACTGGTTCAACACAGAGTTGCACAGAAGACAATGTAGGTCTCCGCCAGAGAATATAGTCCCAGGAAAAGACAGGTTTTACCGAGAAATTAAAAACAGCCATTTCCTCTACATTTGGACATACGTGTTAACAGGTGAAACATTGAATTTTATGGGGTCTATCACCTGAACATTTGGTTTTGAAAGATAAGGGGATTTGGCAAAATTACAGGTTAACTAGAATACGGTTTTATATTTTGGAAATTCCTTCTCAGTAATGTAATGTGAATGCAGATAGTATTTATTGGGCTTAAACATGCAAAATTGTCAGTATGGTCCTTTAAGTCTTAATTGTGTGTATACGTGTGTGCGCATGCATGCATCTATGTGTGTGTGTATGGTGACCAAGTTAAGATAAGATATAGCTGGCTGATTCTACCTCTAGTGAAATTACACTTTAGTTAATTGTGGAATTGCATATTAAGTATAACTGCTTTCCTTTACAACATCTACCAGGGATGATTAAGTCCTGATGGCATTATTATCAGCACTGTTGTTGTCATATGTTTGCTATTAAAAAAAAAATATATATATATTATTTATGTATTTATTTTTTTATTGAAACACTTTGTCAGTAAAAGTATGCACGGGATTCTACTTTAGCACTATTTAACTGTTTCTATTACATTACACTGACTAACAATTTCTTAAAAATGTCATATTGTAAGTATATCACATGATGTTGCCAATGAAATTTTTAGCAATTCTGTCATTGCACCATTTTCTGATTTCAACATTTTTCCATTTGTTCAATGAATCCCTTTCCATTCTGTTATATTCTGCAATTACACCAAGGGCTGTAATGAGGCGGCTTTAATTTAAAGGGATGTTAACCCCCATCCATAAACCAGGCTCCACATCTCTCCAATTAACATATTGGAACAGTGAAATGATCAAATATATCAGTGGGTTTCCGTTATGGGGAGATGAATGTAGGGCCCAGGGGCAACAGAGGGTGATATATATATATATATATGTGTGTGTGTGTGTGTGTGTGTGTGTGTNTATATATATATATATATATATATATATATATATATATATATAAGAGGAAAACAAGAGAGAGACTGAGATAAAGAAACAAAAATACTGACAGTGACAGCGGCACAGAAAACTAAAAGATGGAGAAAATGTTTACCGTACGAACAAAAATGGATAGAAATGGACTAAGCAACAGAAGAAGGCAGACAAGCAGACAGGAGAGAGAAACTGATAGCGATATGAGAGGAGTCAGGCCACCAGATGGTCTAATGACCACAGGAAATATTACAGCTGGCAACCGCACACCAGCATTAATGACACCAGCCATTTAAGAGCCCTGACAAGAGCCACAGTGTGTGTGTGTGTGTATCTTTCTAAATGTGTGTGATACGTTGAGCTGCACATGCAAGGTCCAGAAGTCCTCCTAATTATTGTATGATGACCAAAAGACAATGTCTGGTGACATTTTAGCCTTTCATTGTGTGATTCAAAAGCTGTAGAGTAAGGTTTGGGTCAAGGTGAGGACATATTTTTGAGAGTAGAGGTAAAGTTGAAGATCCATCAAGATGCCTGTCTGCGTATTGTTCAGTTTCTACTATATAAGGAGGATCAGTTACCTTTTGTTTCAAACAAAGGAATTACTTAGCATCTGTTACTTTTCATGTAAGAACAGGAGCCATCACGAAAAAAAAAGATGGAAAATGTATAGCACTTTTTTTTTTTTTTACCAAAATGCAGTATTTACAAACCATTGATCTGCAACAAGAGTAGCAATATTCCCAAAACGATTGTGCATGTTTTAGCAAAGAACCTTCTTAAATTATATTATTATAGTGTTGGAAGCTTTTGGGTGAGTGCAGCATCGCCACAAGCTAGTACAAGTGCATCCGTTACCTCAGGTAAAACCTGTTAAAAATTTATGTCAACATTAGAGCCAAACAGAAAGCCTCAGCAGACGATTATTTTATTTTTTTTATTTTATTTTATTTTTTTACTTCAATTGGAATAATTAATTGAAAGAAAAACACTCTACAGCTATTATTGCTTAAAAATCTCATTTAAGATAGAATTAGTCAGACTGAGGCTGTAAGTTATATTTTGGCTAAATCCTACTATTTTGACTAGATCTTGAAATTTTTGGGCTGTTGCAGACAAAAAGTTAACAGTTGTGAGAGAATTGTGATGAAATTTTTGGTCATCATTCCAAAATGGTGGACCTAGATCATATGAGATGCATCCACTCTCTTCCAATTCCGTGTTCTTGCGACCAAAGACAGCTATGACCCACATCCATGAACTGGTACAGATGGATGACAAGTTGACGAAGCAATTCTGTCTGCATAGCTTTGTTTTTACCAGAGACTCATCGCACAATTCAACACGCATCAAAGTCAATATCGTGCAGTCTAGCATAGATTACGATTAAAATTTTACTCTACTCACAGTGTCATGTGCAAAGAACTCATAAGATTGCTGTTATCACACAGTTTGCAGGTGGCATTAGTTCGCCTCAGATGCTAGGAAGAATGTTTATCAAGCCAAGTCCACTACATGGATGCTGTTTTTGTCCTTACTTTTTACTCCATCTTTCTCTCCCAGGCTCTCCACCTCTGTCTCTCTGGTCTCTCCACCTTTCCTTTGCCCTGTCTTTGGCCTGCTCTCTCTCTCTCTCTCTCTCTCTCTCTCTCTCTCTCACACTCACTTTAGACAATAAATGTACATATGTAAGCTGCTTTTCATCCCTTTTGTCTGTCTCTCTCTGTCTCTCTCTCTCTTTCTGTGTGATTGTATCTCTGTGTCTCTCCTGCCGCTCTCTTTTCCTTCTCCTTGCCTCTCTTCTTATCCCCATGTCTCTCTGTCTCTGATGGGTCTATATGAAATATTGTGACCAGGCTCCTACAGTGAACACATAATTTGAAACCACTAAGCTGTGACTCTAACAGGGGGCTTTTCTCCTCTCTGTTTGGGGTAGGGGGTTCACGACGAAGAGGGGAGAGAGCCTGTAAAACATCTTCATGGTCAACACAACATTGCCCTGAAATGGTGGGGACCTACAGTACATTTAGCTAGATAAGACAAGAACAACACGGGGTGGGGGTAGGGGGTCAGGTGCAGCACTATGGATAAATGGATTGATAGATGGGGCATGGAGGAGAAGGCAGAGGGGAGGATGGGAGGTGTCAACAGTGAGATGGAAAGGGAGAGTTATGGCTTGTCTCCATTAGTTCTGTTTTCCGCAACCAGAGTGAGCAGAGTACAGTGGTTTTCATCTCCATTAATTAGCCAGCTCCACCAAAGAACACAGTGGTTTTAAAACACAGATGCAGAAGAAGTGGGAAAGTAGCTGCTAAGTAGAAAATCAAGTAGCTTGGTTATGCATTGTAAGTTCTTTTAAAAGATAACCGTGATGTGATTTAGTAATTTTTAGCCATGTTTTTAATGCAGCAAAAATGCTGCCTTTGAGCCTGATGGACATAGCGTCACTGAATGGTACTTATAGATCATTACATAAACACTGGAGCAAGCCAGAATAACATAAACTGATATTAATGGAGATTGAGGCTATAATTGAGTGAAACCAAAACACTCAAATGTTGCGTGTGAGATAAACATGGCACATTACAGGGTCCTACAAAATGCACTATCAGCAAAAAAAATAAGAAAATGAGCTCTTTAATTTATACGATGTATAATGTTATATAACCATCAGCCACCACAGGACAGGAGGGTATAGAGAATGGCTGGATGGATCCATCGTACAATACAATTGTATTATGATCAAAAAGGGCAATTTTTCTATCCTAAGAGCTTAGGTCATATCTTTTGCTAATTTGTGTCTTGCATTGCTCTTATACAGCAGTAAAATGATGAATATAATAGGATGTCTTTTACCTTATTTGACCCCATATAGCACTTTCATGATGTTTCTCATCTAATGGTCTATTATGACATCACATACTGCCTTCTACTCTAGTTTGGTGATTGATCATTGTGACACCTTACCTTGTGTCAAAATACATTTTACCTTTTATAACCTAAATCTTGTTTATATTATGTAGTATCTTTCATTAGTCATGAATAACTGCATTACAATGTCACCATGTGCCCTTATCATATTTACACCTCTGTTAAGGTATTAATAGTAGGACCATTACCTGAGTTTGACCATTTTGGTGGCCATCACTTTGATGTCAGTGTAACATATTTATTACTTTGATCATCTAACAGTCTATTATGACACCATATAAGGATTTAACTGTTTTGTCCATGTATGATTACATTATCATATCACCATGTACCCCAACCTCATTTACAGATGTGTTATGATATCACAGTGCCACTGTTGTTTCACTTTGGTCATATACAGCTGTGTTATGATTTAACTTTAACTTGACTTTTACCTTACTTTGACCTTATAAAGCTCTTTCATGATGTCATTGTGATACTTTTAACTAATTTAGTAGTCATTATGGTCTGTTATGACATGTCATAAAGGCTTCTACTTTACTTTGGACATGCCCAGCTTTTTTATTATGTCATTGTGATGCATTTATCTTACTTCTAATAGCATATTATGACTTCAAATCATGACTTACCTCCTGTGGTCATGTATGGCTCCATTATGATAATACCATGCACCCTTACATCATATACGAGTGTGTTATGATATTATAAAGGCATAGTGGGATGAACTCACTTTAGTCATTCGCTGTGTTATGATGTCATAGCATGGCCTTAACCTGTTTGATTTTTGCACTGCTGAGAGACGGTCATAATATGACACCACAATATCACTATTCCCCTTTTTAAATATCATACACTGCTCCTTGTGATGTCGTAATGTAGCCCTTGCCTGTCCTAGTGTATGTACACCTCTAATAGGATACCACTGAGTGACTTTTACTTGACTTTGTACCTGTAAAGCTTTATGATGTTATCATGGTGTGACTAGCTAGTTATAGTTCATGCTGATGGCTTCTTGCTGTAGAAAAAGACAGAGAAGCCTTTGGGACGGTTTTCATCACCAAGTGTCCTTGGAGCACACAGTGGTTCACACATTGTCACACATGATGCTACACACACACACACACACACACACACGCACATCACATGCACACACAGTCTCACATACACACATGAGGACATACAGACCTCTCACAGTGACATACACATGCACATACACCCTATATTTTACAAGCCCTCCCTTTTGGCTATAGCAGGAAATGAATGTCCAGCAGCAAAGGCTGTTAATTAACATTTATGGCTGTAGATGACCACTGAATCGTTAGACTGGCTCTCACAGCCCTCACGTCAAAGCAACCAGGGTATAAAAATCCAATCTTAGTCCCTGACTCACTGCCAAAGTACTGATGGTGGACAGCGATTTTGATTTTGTGTGGGTTGTTTTATAATGTGAATCTAAGCAACGTTGATCCCCTTTGGGGGTACTTGTTTATACCCTTTGACAGTATGTGTGTATGTGTAAATGGATGTTTTGTCAAGAGACTGAGTGAAATTCTATACGCTGTGATATATATATTAGCAGTGATCTCCACAACGTTTTTGCATGTTCAGGTATTTTTCATGTGTTTGTCCAAAATGAATTCAAAAACATTGATTATACAGAAAAAGAAGTTTGTGATTGTGGCAATCTTTAATATTTCTAGGATGTAAAATGATCAGCTTAAGGTATTTTTCTTTTTCTTTAACATAATAGCACATTGGATTACTTCAAATACAACTTTATCATTTGTGACAAATGTCACAGTTGTCTTTTTCTTTTCTACCTCTCATTCTTTCTTTTCTCATTTTTTCCTCAAAACTCCACCCTCCATCCTCTCTCTCTCTCTCTGTCTCTCTCTCTCTGTCTCTCTTAGTTAGGCTTGGTCAGGTAAAGCTATGGCTTGTATGGCCATCCAATCAATGTTCAAATGGAGTGTTACCAAAACATCTAACCTGAGCTAACACTTTGTGATAGAGACAAGACAAAACATTTCAATCAAAGTTTATAAACATAACCATGCAGACACGGACACAAAAAAAAACCAAAAAAAAAAAAAAAAAAAAAACTCGAGCTTACACTGAAAATGGCTGTAACTTTTTTTTTGAGCAAAGTTGTTAGAGCTTAAGTTGTCTGAGAAGTTGTCAATTGTCTGTGAGTTGGCCTGTGTGAAACACTATAAATGGCAGAACTGTGTTGACTGAGAAAGACATCATTTTGAAAAATAAATAAATGCAACACTACCGAATTAGAGCATTCTGTGTTAGGCTCAAAATTTATCAGTCAACCCTTGTATCCACATAATCCTGTAGCTTCACAAGTGTATGTAGGCAGGCTCACAAACACATACACATAATGATACTGTTCCTATTGCATGTATCAAATTAAGCAGATGTTATGTTGCAGGGAGAAATAATGCAAAAGGCAACATCTTGGGACAGAATATAATAGCAGCTGGAAAAAAAACATTAAAAAAAATAAAAAGATGAAAAGAGGAACGATATTCTCTGTGTCAGAAAATTTTAACTGTGTAATGACCAGAAGTGAACACCAAACTTAGTGAACTAAGACATAATTAATATGAAACAGTTATTTAGTCTGTGTAGGATGGATAACACTACATCCAGCTTTAGACTGATTAGGTTTAGTGGGCCAGAAATCCCCACCCGCATCATCCCTACTTCAGTAGAGTGACAATGATGCAATTAGCCTTCAGAGTGACAGCACAGCATATCATAAAATAAACCTTTGTACGACATGTCTTGTGATACTAAGTCCAGACAACAGCAGTGCAGCTGGTTTGCAAGCACATGAAGGATATAAAGGGGAGAGAAGGAAGTAAAGGTTCTCGTAAACTTAATTGTAGGTTTTTAATTTTGTTGCCCAGTATTTTGAATCCAGGTCCTCAAGTACTACAGCATGCATATTCTCCATCTCTTCCTGCCCTGCCTACTCCTGATTATCTAAATGAGTCAATCATGATTGTGGGGGCACCAAGTCCTGATCAAGTGCCCCAGGTAAAAGCCAGTGAAAATCAGCATATTAATGAGCTGTTATATATTTAAGACTGACCCTTTATACTACTTCCTCTGGCAGTCAAATCCACTGAGGAAGCCTAAATTTTAAGAGAGGAGCTCGAGAATAATTCCCAAATGCTGTGACTGCAGCTTTCATACCAATGAAATTTACTATCAGACTGGTACAGGTCCAAGTTTTTTATATATTTTATGAGTAGCTTACCCAATATTCAAATAAGGACATTCCATATTCACACCTATTTCAACCCAAATGATGAAATACACCATTAAAATATGTTTATGAATGAGGGAACATGTTTGACACTCTGCCCTTGCTGACATGTTAAATCTTGCAGTGTATTGTATGAATTACCTCCACTGTATCTTAGCATCAACAAGATTTTCATTTGATTATCAATACTGGTTAGTATCTGTTCTCAGAAACCGCAGATTTTGAAATTACAGTCTGCAAAAAAGAAAAAAAAATCTACACACACACACACACACACCTTCTGTTTACATTTTGCACATTCACCTGTGCACAAAGTTAAGCATCCTGTTGAATGAGCACTACACACAGGCATAAGCACAAAGGCACACACACTGTCTGAGTCAATTCCAATCACAGCCAAATACACCTGTCAGATGATCTCCCAATAATGCCTCATCCAAGCCTGTTTTTCTTTGGCCAAAGGAAATGGTGTGTATGCGTAAGTGTGTGTGAGTAGTCTGATGGCTGCAGATAAGGTGGCACTTATCTTATCGCGTTGGGCCAACCTCCCCAAAACCCTGACAAACCTCAGGTGTCACAGCACACTGGATTTTTCTCAAGCATCCCCTCATTTTCATGTCAATTTCACACTATTCACCATCTCTCAGGCCCTGCCCTCTCTCTCTCTCTCTTTGTCTCTATCCTTCCATTCATTCCTTTCCTCATATTGACAGGCAGTTAAGCCCATTTTAGTCCACTTTTGCTCCTTTGTTCTCCCTTCATCTGTCCCTTTTTTCCCTCCTTCTGCCTCTTTTTATCTGTCTTGGTATTCATCCACCTGCCATTATGATCAATCTCTTCTATCTCTGACCTACTTTGACAGTGTTTGCAAACCTGATTTTTTTTCCCTCATTTCCTCCCCGTCTCTTGCTCTTGCTATCTTATCATTTTCTTCTAACCTGTGACCTCTTTCAATTTCATCCCTTCATTGTCCAGAAGAGGTGACAATTCATTTTCACATTACCAGAGACACATATTCTTAACATCTTCTAGTGTGGTTTATAATCCTTTCTCACCACTTGTTCCACTTTTGCAAAGGCCAACAGTCATTTTTTCCCTTCTTCTTTACCTCCTGTCCACTCTTCTCCTCGATTGCTCAAAGAAGCTGTGATTCTTTAGACTGCCAGGCTGCCCAGTTGTTTATGCCCTTTTCTTTGACTCTATCCTTGTAAAACCAGGCAAAATCTCTCAAGCTCAGAAGATAATAGGCTGGAAATCATCCCTGAGAATCGATTTAGCCTGCAGCTGGAAGTCCGAGCAATTGGCAAACTGAATGGGAGTGGTTTAGATGATGACAACAACAAGTACTGTATTTTTTATTTGAATTGAGCGCTGACTCACCGCCTCTCAGCTCCCAAACCTTGAGAACAACTTGAAGAAGGCATTTTAGATCAGAAATTAAACACACTTGACTAACTGCATGGCATGTTTCTCCCCTCAAATTCACTGCATAATTGATTTTGGTGGACAGCTTTGAGGACATTTAAAAACATTTTAGAGCAGCTGCCATGTTCTTTAAAACCTGGAGCAAAATCCAAAGGCAGCACAGCAATTTGTTTATTCAGTTGCAGGAAAAGTTCTTTTTTTCAAATTTATCAATAATATATCAATAAAAGATGATCCAGTTGCCTGCAAAGTAAGTTTGCTTTATAGTCACTGATAATGCAAGCAAATTTGTAGAAAGTCCTTACCACAAAGACTACTGTGAAATTTGTTGCAGATTTCCAAGACAACTCTGAGATTTACCTGAAACCTTATTTAAGTATTGTTTCCTTATCTAGTGAAAGAATCACAAAAGGTGGTTTAAAATTCAGCTTCTGCTGCTGTAAAATTACCATTTTGCAAAGTTAAATAAGCCCGAGCTCAGGGAATTGTGTCCTTTTCAATTTGCCATTTATCGTTCTTTGCAAATCCCCAGCAGTCACATCATAATTAACTCCTTTCCCTCTCTCCTTCCATTTGCTTTTATTCCAAATCAAATAATCTTTGTCAAATTGCCAGTCTCCCACACTGATTCATCGCTCTTAATCAAGGCAGAAGAGCATTCAGCCCTTCCAGGCGCTCCCAGTACACCTCCATTCACCTCTCTGTCTGCATCTTCAATCTGTCAGCTGCCCTTCCTCTTTGCTCTCCTATGATAAAAAAAAAAAAATGAAAGCCTTTCACTTCATTTTAACCTCTGTCCCTCCTCCCTGTCCTCCCTCTGCCCTTTCATTAAAACCTCTTAATTCAGGTATGACAGTTGCTGTCAATCTCTCTCTCTCTCTCTCTGTCTCTCCTTTCCTTACTCATTTTTCTTTCCTCTCCCTCCCTTCCTTGTGGTTTGTCCTTGTCCCTGGCTTTGTAGGTCATTATTTCACAAGGTTCTCTCTTAGCTGTTCTGTGTTTGTATCACAATGTTTTGTTTTTCTCTTCTCTTTTTTGCTTAAATATTAAATTTCGGACTTTACAACATCTCTGAAACACAGCACTGTGTAATCTTTGCATGGAGCTCACTGTCCTCTTTGCCACTGGAAATGTCAATTTATCTAGTGCACACACAGAAGTTTACCTGTATTCAATCGTGTGTGTGTGCATGTGAGTGTTCATGAACTAATTGTAGTGACTGGTGTGTGAGACTGACAGGTTATTGGGTTGTAGCCTTGACCAATTGTTGACCCTCCCCCACTATGACCTCTTTGCACAAGGTCAGTCTGGTCAGAAGCTATAAAGACATGCACACTCATACACACTTATCTCATCTTCTCTCAGAAATTTTTATTTAATAATAATAATAATAATAAAACATTTTATTTATGGATGCCTTTCAGGACAATCAAGGTCACCTTACATTACAAATTTACCAGAATGCAACACCATACAGAAAAGTTAAAACATAAAAAACATTAAAAGCAAAAAGAACAGTGAATTACAGTGAGTAGGCCAGTTTAAACAGGTAGGTTTTGATGTGTGATTTGAAGGTGGAAATAGAGTCCAGTTGAGGGATGTGTTGAGGGAGGGAGTTCCAGAGCCTAGGAGCAGGATTAGGCAACAATTAAAACAATAAACAAGAACAGAAAAGAGAAGAAAAACAGCACACACCAAAAACATACAAAGTCAATAGCAACAATTGCCACCCAGAAAAGGACAGCAACGACAAGAGAAAAGGGAGCTACTGAAAAGTAAAGCTGAAGGTGCACCCCAGTATCCCTCCTAAATGTATTCATGAAGCTGCTCTCCCTGATGGACCTGGGCAGAGAGTTCCATAGATGAGGAGCAGCACAGTTGAAAGATCTGTCTCTCCATGTAGCCAGCTCGATCCTGGTAGGTGGAGGAGCCATATACGCCTGTCAGCAGACAATCAAATGTGGGTAACTCCAGTCCCAAAGATGCCGAAATGAGATCGTCCAGGTACTCAAGCAGTTTCAGCAGGAGGCCACACAGAAAATTGTGCATGCATACAATAGTTAAAGACGTCAATGCAGCAGCACCAAGCTAGCTCAGCAGGAAAAGAAAAATAATTCTCCCAGCAAAGAATTTGCAGAGCAAAGATCTCAGAAAAAGTCTACAAAACATTACCAAACTGGAGCACAGCAAAAAAAAAAAAAAAANAAAAAAAAAAAAAAAGAAAAAGAAATGCACAGGAAAAAAACAAAACAAAACAAAAAACAAACAAACGTAGGAGGAGGAGCAGCAGCCAGTGTGTGCCAGCGTTCCCGTCCTAATGTACAATCTATATATATTTTAAAAGTCCCTCTTTTTTTCTCACTTTGCTGTTTTTCATTGTCTTCCTGTATCTCTGTCTCTCTTTTATTCCGTTTTTGACATTTTAATTTCAGTTAGGTCAATCATCATGCTGGAACTGTAAGCAAGGGAAATGTTAAAATATATGCTAAACACATGCAGCCATGAACATAAAAGTAGTGTTATATTTACTTTATGTACATTTCCATTAGAGAATAAGAAGAGTCACTTCTGAAACCTGTATACAAGCTGCTTTGCTGCATACACACACACACACACAACCGTCCTCTCCATTACATTAGAATAGGCAGAGAGAGCAGGATCCAAGATAAAGCATCTGCTGCAATGATGTCAGATGACAGTTATGAAGCAGATTATGAGCAGATTATGAGCTTATAGTTTATAGCTTGAACTCTGCCTCCAGTTGCTCTCTTGACCTTGACCTTGAGCATCCTAACTACACAATCCTCATGTTTCTATTTTTCTCTCTTCCTATCATTTTTTTTAAACTCCTCCAAGGAAACTATGTTTTTAACGCTCTCTTGGTTTGTAGCTTTGTTTGTTTGGTGTGAACTGATGTACCAATTTTGATACAACTTTGTCGAAGGGTGGGACATGGCCCATTAGCTGTGCATCAGGATCTAGGGGTGAATCTAGGAACTTTAAAATTAAAGGAACATACCGGCGATCAGGCATGTTTGAGCCCATTATATACAATCCACATACATGTTACATTACTGACAACCATTTCCCAAAATATACTACTTTAGAAGTAAATTTTAGAATTTTGTTCCTACCTTCCAGACTACCAGCTCAGTTCAGTATGCTATTAAAACAACTTGTAGAGA
The DNA here is from genome assembly GCA_014773175.1 of Lucifuga dentata. Lineage (NCBI taxonomy): Eukaryota > Metazoa > Chordata > Actinopteri > Ophidiiformes > Bythitidae > Lucifuga > Lucifuga dentata. The sequence continues at coordinate 67,582 of VXCM01001793.1, forward strand.
CTTGAAACACGCTTGAGATATGTAATCCATCACAGCAAACAACATGTCTATTAAGTTTTATTGTTGAAGTAATTTTATTTAACCAATCTAATACAAAGCTGCATGACAGACAATATATGTCTCCACCAGGGAATATAGTCCAGGCAGGTGATGGCTTTTACTGAGAAATTAAAAGCAACTGTCATTTCTACAATTGTGGATACATTGTGCCTCTGATTGAATTTTAAGATGTATGTATCACCTGAACATTTGATTTTAAAAGATTAGGAGATTCGAAAAAATAAAATAAAAACTAAAATATGGTTTTATGTTTTGAAAATTGGTTGTTAGTAATGTAATATATATGCTGGTTATACGTTGGGCTCAAATATGTGCAATCGCCGTAATGGTCCTTTAACTTATTCATTACAAACATTGCAAGATTGGGTGTCTTTCCACATTTTCTAAATTTATTCAGAAGTACTACGCTAATTTCAATGAAAAAATAAAAATCACCCACATTTAGACAATCAATAGGTGGTCGAGATCTGGATAAGGATTCGTAGGTGGATTAAAATATATGCTGGACAGGGGCCACATTAATGGAATTACTGTACCGTAACAAATTGGGCAGAAACAGGCAACAACCACTAATGTGCAGCTGAGATGATGCTGATTCTGCAGCGTGCAAATGCTTTTGATGTATCTTTAATAGTTACAGAGGCAGAAAAGGAATTTACTTTTTATAGTAATTTCTTTCTCTTCAGCTCAATACATTTCAGCCTTAGTAAGGAATGTGCTTCAAATTGTTGTAATTTTGTCTTTTAAATGATGCTCAGGGTGTTCTGCAATCATTCGTGTCCACAATGAGTCATAGTGTAAAGCAAGTGGTGAACTAGCTGTAGCTGTCTAGGTGAGAGCTGTATAAAAATATGTTTAACATTTTTTTTCTGTATTTATTTTTTTCTGGTGTTCAATAGTTCTTTGTTGCTGTTACAGTTTTAGTTACCAGTTACCAAAGCCTCAAGCTCTTTCTTTTCAAGACAGACAGCTAGTCAATATGAGGACTGAGTGTTGGAACTGGATCTTGAACTCTGAGAGGGGAGAGAGTTCATCTAGCATACTTTACCTTAAGGCAAAAAAAAAAAAAAAAAAAAGTTATGTATTGATGCTTTAATATTCTACTCAGAACAGTTTCTAGAGTTTTTACTTGATTTACTGATCACCATCTTGCTTTCCCCGATTTATCTTTGTTTCTCGTTGTCTGTTTTGTTCTCACATCAACACTTGTATCAGTGCCAGTTTTAGCCTGCTGTATTATGGTGGGCTGGTAGAAATAATAGGTGGGCAACTTGGGCGGTAGGTAGCCCAGAGGTTAGAGAAGCGGATAGCAGGTAACAGTACACTAGTCATATATCCATTTCTTTTATCTATCTATCTATCTATCTATCTATCTATCTATCTATCTATCTATCTATCTATCTATCATCCACCCACCCACCAACAACATTAGTCTCCTTGGCAAAAATTCTAACAAATTCATCCATGTATTTGTTATTAATTTCTCATGGGCCAAGATCACCAAATTCTTCTTTCTTTCATGTAACATGGAGCGACGATAGGGGGTTAGGACTTGTGACAGTGTGGAAAAAGAACTCTCACATGATGCTGTGGGTGGGGGTNGGGAGATCGGGTCAGCTGTGGGGTTGGGAAGTTGGGATAAACGCATATACTGTATAAATGTGCTGTCCCCTGACTTCATTTGTCCAGCTGCAAACTTTGCTATTGTTTCTATATCTATGATTGTTTTCCTCTGCATTATTCTGCAGTAGAGTATGGAAGATTTGTGAGAGGTTCCGGTACTCCCAAAAATGTCCTGGTACTCTGAAATTAAGTGTCCCGGTACTGCATACCGGGTGTTGCACTGAAATCTGCATCCCTGCCAAAAATTGCATCCTCACTTCTGCTGAGATTAGTATCCCCGCTGTAAATAATTTTCTGAAGATTAAGGAATGACATTGCGTTAACAGCTCACATTTGGGGTTATTTTGATGTGACAGGGTGAATTTGGTACATGAATGTTTCCTCTGGGCTGAGAAGGGAGGGGATGCATTTTTTGGCAAAACTCACATTTGGGGTTATTTTTGTGTGGCAGGGTGAATTTGGTGCATTCAAGCCTCCTCAGGAGTGAGAAAGAAATAATTGCAGAAGTAACGAATAAATAAGAGTGGAGAAATAGCCTTACTGTAGCTATTATTGTAATTGCCTCTAAGAAGTGCCATAATCACTTTGTGATAAAAGTTATTCAAAGGAATAAATAGTGTCTTGGGTTACACATATGATCCATTGTCTGCGAGTGGGGATGAAATTCTCGGCAGGGATGTAGATTTCGGCACACCGGCCCACTTCAAGCACTGACAGTATCAACCAAAACTTCACCAGTGAAATGGGTGAGAGGACGCAATGAAGGTTATTTAGAATTGTGTGCATTTATTTATTTATTTATTTATTTATTATCTTAAAATGAAAGTTTGTTTGGTAATGTTGTTTTCACATTGTTTTCAAAAACCAAATGTTGACAAAAGCAGCCCAAATTTCATCTACCCACCCAACGTAACCAAAAGTAGCAGAAATCTGCAGCGGACAGGTCTGCTTCAGAGCTCTGCTGTCTGAACACAACGAGAAGAGGGAGTGGACAGTGGGCAACTTTGGAGGCAGGCTGTAGGCTGCCCACCCAATCAGAAGTTAGAAATGGTAGTGGTATTTTTCCATTGGCTGAATAAAAAAAAAAAAAAAAAAAAATCTTAATTTTTGATTGGGTGGGGAAGATGCAAGTTTGCCCATGGCTACCTCCTTCTACTTCTCCAACTTCTATTACAAACAAAATATGGCTCTGTTGTTCTTAATAGCTGCAGCATTGCAATGGTAAATAAGGCAGCAAACTCATTTTAAAGCTTCACAAAAGTCATTTACAATTTCAGAAATATAAAAGTTAAATATTGTTTATGTCTGTTTGATGCTGTGATGAATTTCTAAAATATTAAATATCTCTTTCAAATTTCCTGCTTTTCTTTCTCATGTCTCAATCTGTTTGTATCAGTTTCTTACTTTATGTGCTGACATGCATTTAACTTTTAACTAGATATCATGTTTGCACATCAGTTATCTTAATGCAATCCCCTTGGCTCATTCATAATAACCCTGGCTTTAACAGAAAAGTCAAGAAAAGAGAGCAGGACGGGAACACGGGGAGACTGCTAGCTGGATTCACTTTGGATTTTATGTATTGTACTTTCTTTTACTTTTCCATCTTTTGGAATTTGTTTTACGAGTTGATGCTATTCTACGAAGATTCTAGTAGTAAATGCTGAACATCTGAAGTTTTGGGAAAGAATCATCTGAACTTCCTAGCACATTTCTTTGTAGAAACAGAAACCATATTTCTGTCAACTGGCCCTGATCAAGGCATCTGAAGTAAGACAGTGCAACTGTGTTTTAGCTAGTAAAGCCAGTAACAAGTGGAAGGAAAGACAGAAGAAATCAATAAGAGATGATGTGACAACACACTAGATATTTTTTTAATAATAGAGTGATGGGTAGAATTTGCCCTAATGCCTCAAAGCTTCTTGGTGCCAAAGTGACAAATGGCAACATTCTGCGATTTGTTTTAGAGGCTGTGAATCCCCCATTTGCTGTAATCATGCATCCCTCTAAGAAAATAACAGTACAGCTAAAGCATCTTTTTGCAAAGTGTGTTATGTCTACTCAACATGATAAATCACCGTGTCTCTGTTGCTGATACTGAACTAGCTTGCTAAAGAACAGCAGGAAAGAAACATAGAAAAGATCTATCTAATCAGAATTTAGTTTCAGCACCGAAATAAATGGCAGACAGCTTCATATGCTCAGACCATGAAATAAATATCAAACTCTGCCATTGTTTGTCACAAAAAAAAAAAAAAAAAAAAAAAAAAAACATTATGTAGAAACAATAACCAGTTTTCCTTTACATTAGAGATTGTATCCATCTTGTCCTGGCCTTTGAGGCTGAGTCATGGGTTTGGTTCAGCGTAAGGTCATCAAGTTTAAAGGAAGGAAATGCAAAGCTTAAAGTCAGATATGGCGTTACATGGCTTAACACCTGCTGACAGGTAGACAGGAAATCTGACAGGTTTCAAAGCATTTTACAAACATTATGAACCATTTGACTGGTCCAGCTTTCTGAGACAGTATATGAGTTTTTAATGATTGTGTTTGAAGACTGGAAAAAATAAAAAAATAAATAAAAGGTTTCTCTGTGAGGACCAATATATTTTGTATAGTCAACATTTTACAATTTTTCAGCATTTAGTGCATGGATTTAATTTTACATCCTAATCAAAAGGCTCATGTTCTATTATTGACCATGATTTAATTGATTTTGTCTATAACTGTGATGCCAAATTTAAGCAGAGAGAAAGACAAAAATAGCAAATGAAAATTTGACCTTCCTTTGTTGTTTTGTCTTGACTTTTCTATCTATTCTGTCCTACCCCATCCCCTCCCATCTCATCTCATATCTCATCCCATCTGAATCTCATCTCATCTCTTACCAGTTTATCTCATCTCATTTGATGCTATTTCATCTAATCTCATCCCATCTGAATGAACAGACAGATTTCTTTCTTTCATGCACAATCATGCTTTGACACTTCCTCCACTCCAACTCCTTGTCTGAAAAAAAAAAAAAAAAAAAAAAAAAAGCACAGTGGCTTGGTTTCTGATTTTGCTTGCTTTTATTTTGGATTATATACGCTTGTTTTGTTTTTCTGGTCGTTATATTTGTGTGTTTTTAGCTGCTGTGAAATCCTGTTGTGTCATCTTGAGAGTCCGAGGACTGCTGAATTGGAAAAATACAGCTGGTGTCAAGGTCTGGAAGAAGGAGAAAACTACAAATGTGTGTGTGTGTGTGTGTGTGTGTGTGTGTGTGTGTGTGTTTGTGTGCGTGTGCGTGTCTCTGTATGGAGAGGCAAAGCAAGGGAAAGACAGGAAAGGAGAGAAAGATAAAACAAGGGAGACAGAGAAGATGGAAGCGAGAGAGAGCCAGATAGAGAGAATGAATAAACAAGAAGGGAGAGATATAGAGAGTGAGAGGTTGAAAAAAAAGTGTGTACTTGTTTTAAAGGTGATGTTACACATGGTAGCTCTGCAATGTTGCTGCGTGGCAGTATCAGCAAATCTCTCCCACCTTCACTTTTTTTTTTTTTTTTNTTTTTCTCTCTGCCAGCCAGTCAGGCAGGCAGACAAACTGGGTTTCAGGAAACAAATAAATAGCCCTTCAGCCACTGATGCCTGTGGAGAAACTGAGGTAGCTTGCTTCGGTCGACATAAAATCAGAGACAAACTAGAAAACAACTCAAATGTCCTCTAACTGCGACACTGAGGTCACTTTTATCTGTGAATGTGAGCTGACTTGACCATGCAGCTTAGAGGTAAAATTATAACATTAAAGACTTCTTTTGCAATAAAGCAGGATTAGTAAGCAGCGGACTGCAATGATTATAACAGGATTTAAATGACAAGGGCATAATGTGTGTTTTCATCTTATCTACATTTTTAAGAAATTAAAAGCGGTTTATGCTCTTGCTGGTTTTAATGCTCTTGCTGTAGTTAAAGCTTAAGCCGGAGCTGGTTGTTGGTGCACTGATCAACACTTTAAAGCCCCGAGCTCAAAATCGTGTTTCTCCTTCACACTCAAATGAAACATATAGCAAGCAGCACCAGTTTTGGTTCCAACTGATTATTACAAAATATGATTTCTTCTATGGACTGATAATGCGGATCTGTTCCATCTCATCTTTGTTTGTGTGATTGTGTGTAATAATTGTGACTTCATAACTGACATGGCTATGGGTGACAGTGACGAACCTTACTAACATACTTGTTACCATAGTGATGGTCAGTAGCAAGCTCACAGCCTCTCTGACCTCTACCAAAGAAAGGTGAAGAAGGCCAACTCCATTCTGTCTGACATTGATCCTCCACTTGTCCATGAATTCCATACCTTCCTTTTGGCATCCTTCTACAGCTCCCTACAGTTAGATCTGGTACAACCCTATGGTGGTATTTGGTTATATTTGTATGGTTAAATTTGTGTCTCTTTCTGTTGCTCTCTCTCTCTCTCTCTNCTCTCTCTCTCTCTCTCTCTCTCTCTCTCTCTCTCTCTCTCTCTCTCTCTCTCTCTCTTCCACACTGGCCTGTAGTGGGCTATGCCTGTGTGGCTGTGTGTGCATGCAGGTAACGTTCCTGTTTGGGTCATTTGCAGGGACGTGTCATACACGGATTAGTTGTTAGAGCCGGTGCTTGGATGACATCTCATACGTGGATTGGCTGGTGCAGATTGTCCTGGGATTCAAAGCCCAGCTGACAGTTACCTGCTGTTGGGTTCCCAGCCTCATTCTCCATCCCAAAAAAATGCCGCTGTGTTGCTGTGCTTGTGTCATTCTGTCAATTCTGATTGTAGTGCTAGCTATACTGTTTTTCTGTTAAGACTGACTGTAGTGCTAGCTAGCTATTCTGTTATTCTGTCAACTCGAATCATAGTGCTACATATTCTGCTCTGTTTGCTCATTCTGTGCTATGTCATTCTCTTAACTCTGATCGTTTGTATATATTTGTAAATAGCACTAACATGGTAGCAGTTTGGGGTGAGAAGCCTATTTTATTTTGTGCACTTTGTTTTCTCCTGTTTCGGATTAGGAGATCAGCTTAGTCCTGTTAGGGAAGTTTTAGGGATGTTTAGATGGTTTTGGTTTGTTATGTTTGCCATTGCTCTTCCTGACATAAATAAGTACTGCTACACTTTACTTGTTTTGTGATCATGGCCTTCACTGGGAGTGGGATTGTGTGGGGAATCTGTTTTTTTTGTTTTTTTTTAATGTTATGGCTTGGTTTCCCTAGGGTCGTAACAGATCCAACAAATATAGATACTTCTTTCCTACAGCTATTACTTTCTGAATGTGAACTTGAATGACTTGCACCTTAATGACTGGGCTCTTATTTTCTCATACATTGGCTCAATTACAACTGATATCACAACTGAGTTTGAATCTTATAATAAATTTAATTTCCATCTTTCAAAGCTCAAGTCTAATTTCAAAGATTCTATTCTATTCTATTCTATTCTATTCTATTCTATTCTATTCTATTCTGTTCTTTTTGCAGCTTTTAAATTCTACTCTAGACCACTTCATCAGGACCATGATGTGGCTGTAGTAACAGCCGTTTTATAGCAGAGCAGATTTGGCTGATGTGCGTGGCACGCTAAGTTACCATGAAGTGGAACTGCTGCAGTTGTGTGTGTGGTTGTGTGTGTGTGTATATATATATGTGTGTATATGTGTGTATCAGACAGTGTGAGAAGCGTGTAATAGGCTTACCTGTCCCCGGCTGCAGACTGATAGGCAGGTGGAGCTAATGGAAGCCAGATGGAAAGAAGGACGACTGGAGGAAGGGAAGAATGATTGTATTGTGATTTTGAAAGAATAGCTAAGACTTTGGTAAATGACTTTTGATGGAAAAATGTTAAATATGCACTTATAGTTTGTATAGTTTGTTTGTAGATTGATGCCACACTGCATCAGGTTTCCTTAGAGAGACTGCCTGATAGAATAAAGCAAGAGATGCACGGAGGAGTAGAAGCAGGTAAAGATATGAGAGGATCAGCAAACAAAGGAAGTAGGAGGAGAAGGGTTAGAGCTTTATAGTTTTGCTTCAAAGAAATTAACTAGCTAAGACATAATAAGATGTATTTTACTCAAAACCTAATCAAATGTACTTTGAATTTCAATCAGTGTTGCCTTCAACTTTATAATAAAGTGACCTCTAAATGTTATCAGCTTTAGAGGAAGAAACTTCAATGGTATTTGGTATTTTTACATGTACATTGCAACTTTGACTCAAATCCAATTAATGGGATGTTTTTTTTTTTTTTTTTTTTTTTTTTATGTCATGTAAACAATCATCAAACTAGAATATGCATAGATAGACATTGGAGTACTCTGAGTAACACACCTAGATTATGCAATTCTAAAATGATGGATCTTATATTGAGGCATATAAATGCTACCTTGGCTTATACTTGGCTTTAGTGTTGTGTGCATGCATTTGCTCATGTCCTGTACTTTCTCTCATTAGCTGTCATGCATAATCGCTCAACGACAGAATGCCATTATTTCCATCCATGTATACATCTTACTCACATTTTTGCTTAATTGCAGTACACCAGAAATCATATTATAGCATGCTTGTAATTATACTGACTTATGGCTGCATCACAGAACAACATAATGTTTTATCATTAACACTCCCCACATTATTGATTGTTTTTCCTCACAATTGGTATTAGACAATACATAACAATGCATTGGGGTCCCTACAGTAAACAATAAAACCCAAAAGTTCTCCACATTTAAACAGTAATAGTAAGCAGTCATCTGCTTTGTCCATCATCTAAGCATTCATATGAAATGACTTTTCCCATTTTTGTAAGTCATTCCTGAGTGTGAGTGTCCCTGGTTCTTTCCATCTTTTGACTTTTTTTTTTTTTTTTNCTTTTTTTTTTTTTTTGAGCTATCATAATCAACTAATTCTGCATTTGACTTTCAGTGACACATCAAAAATATAAGAAACCACAGAGCAAAAGTGAGCATTGAACTCCTACAATCACATTCATGTCTTTTGTGAGCAATCACTTGTCATCATTACAATTTCAGCATGTACCATTACAAACATTTTGTACATGATCTCCTTGATGTCTAAGCAAAATGAATGCAGAATTAATCCAATTGTATTATCTCTTAAATGTTTTTTTTTTTTTTTTTTTTTTTTTCCCCAGATATTATCCCTTTGAACATCATTAGTACTCAAGTGCAAATCTCTTTTGCTAATTAATTTTCAGTGCTGAAGTTGTGTGTTTCCACTGTGTTGGACAAGAAAGTAGGCAGATGCTTCATTATGTAATCTTCATAGTATTAGTGATCACATCTGAAGAGTGTTGAGCCATCTGTGGTGAATTAAATAAACCACTGAAGTAGATGCTTGAAATCTGCATTTCGGATGGGCGGAACTGTTGGCTAAAATGATTTCAGTGTGTTATATTTAGACAAAACTCCCCCAGATTCAATTACATTTATCAACCCAGTCTATCTACAAAATGGGTTTGCAGCTAGACTGTATATGCCAGAGGACAAATTTATATAAAGGCATAAGGGATACTTCCTTCCATGTTCCTCATAAATTTGGCAATCATGACATTTTCTAACTGATGATAAGCTGGAAGATTGAAAAGAGAGAGGAGGGTGGCTGATATGAGTTACACTCAGTACTGATCAATATGCCAGATATAGACTAAAAACAGAGTAATGGATTTGTATCTTTGGCAAATGTAAACCCCTTTGCATGCTGAGTTGCTTAGGCTTCACTAGATAAGATTGTAATATACAACCAGTGGATATGACTAACTCTAGGTTGTCTTTGACAGGGTGAAGAGGGCGATTTCTGACGTTTCATCCCATCTAAGGTAAGTTTTTTTCTTTTTTTTTCTCTCGCCTGAGCACACTGTCACTGTATTTTAATGAATTTTAATTGCATGTGGTGCTTTTCTGTTTGTGCTGAGTAAGATGCACAAGCAGGCATCCATGAAACTCATTTCATTTTCCTCATTAGCAGACAAAAATGTAACACCCTTTATTTTTTTGCTTCACCATATAGCGCTGAATTTTCCTCACACCACTTTGAAGATGACCATTTCAGTATTGAGTTCTCAGTGTGCGATCAAATGAACAATAAGAGCTTTATGTGTTCACAGAAATACTGTGAACCTTAGAATGAGACATAACATATGAGAACAAAACGTTACTCCTGACACATAATCAGTGCTTAAATCCCTATTTAACCGCTTTGTTTTGTCTTGCTCACTTTCAAGAATATTGATAAAAATGTTATAAATACTATTCAGATGAGGGTTCCAGCAAATGTATAAACCCCCACAATGAGAAACTTGGGCCTGCCATTTTGGTGGTCTCTGCTGCTGTCAGTAGCATGTCTTCAACTGTATCTGGTTGTCGTGGTGACATGCATGTGTCAGCAGTAGGACATGTGATGTGAGCATCTGTGTGTGTGCGTGTGTGTGTGCGGCGGCGGGTGTTGAAAGGACTCCAAGAAGCCGGATAGAGTTCCCGTGTCCAGAAATGCCAACGACACACACGTCGATAGTCGGATACAGAAACTCAGAAATGTTGGCACGCTGATATACACACCGTCACACAGGCATACACAGATGTGTGCTCACACATACATATACTCACTCAAACAGGAAACACACACATAGGACGGACACACACGTAGACAGATAGTCAGATATCCATGCAGGATATGCTGTCAGTATGAATGCACTGCCATGCATTCATACTGACAGCTCATAACTCTAAGGTTACATAGAAGGAAGTCAATGTCTGCTGCAATGCTTTGAACACTGATTGTTTGTGTATACACATTTTCATTCAGTGACTGAAGTTAGTGTGTAATGCCACTCATTTAAATTTAAAAATCTGCATTTTGTCTTTGACATTTTCATACTATAAATGATAGATGATATTTGCCTATTCATATTACCAAGTTTAAATTATTACTCACTCAGCAGCTACATTAAAGAAAATGGAGGTTAAGGGAAGCCTAAGGGCAGCTTGAGTTGATGAAGAAGGGGAGAACACTAGTCATTTACTTTCCCCAGCCAGATTTCCTCCATGCTCCTCTGGGGATTTGAATCCCGGGCTACAGCTGACAGCCAGGTGTAATGCCATCTAATTACTCTGTGATTCTGTTTTCACAGTAACTGTAATTGAGTTCAAGTGCAAGACTTTATTCTCCCAAGTGGGGCATTTGGTTTGCAGCAAGGCATAAGTCATATTACATAAGCACAATAAACAGAGAGGTGAAATTCAGAAACACAAGGTACATTAAATGAACTGGAAAAAGGGAAGATTTTGGAGAATAGACAGTCTGTGTGTTACAGGTGAGGCATTTTATTGCAGGGGTGCTCAAATACAAGTCTTAGAGGTCCACTTACTAATAACCAAAAACTCCATAACTATGTACACAAAAAGCATGAGCGCATTAATCAGAGACAAAGCACCTTAGTTGTGTTATTGAGTCTTAAATGCAGGCACAAAAGGTGTGGTGGTCAGATGAAGGTATGTGGTATGAATTATTCACTGTATTCATAATTAATTCCATGGTGCATTCAAAGTAAATACACCTTGTTACATATTCAGCACGGAATATTAAGATCACTTTGAGGTGTTCTTAGTAAACTCAGAAGTTTGTGAGTGCTGGCCTTTTTGCTATTTTCATTTTCTTCAAAATCCACTAAACACGACATACTATATTCCATTCCAAATAAGACGTTTGTGCCATGACAGGAAGTACTAAGAAAAAAGGCAAATAAAACAGTGGCAAGGCGACAGGATAGTGATGTGTCCCTCACAAGCAGTCCGGGCAAAGTTAGGGAAAAATATTTGTTCAAAATAAATCATATTTTGGTCAAGGATATGGACCAGAGTACAGTAATTTATAGTATGGCATATGTGTTATGTCATTTGGGATAAATTGTAAGGATTGTAGTATCATTTGACATCATGATACTTCATTTTTCCCTTGTAATATGTTATCTTTGGTACAAGTTGCGTTGTCCATCAGGGTGTTGATGAAGGTCATTAATCTTATCTGCTGTTTAATATTTGTTTCACAATCACCTTTTGAAATATTTTCTTCCTTTACATTTTTTCATAATGTTTAGTTGTCCAGTAGGTGATGCATGATATAACTGTTGGTTGGTATAAATAAATGGAAATATTTTCATGGCCCCCACTTGCATGGATGATTGTATAGACATTTTACTTTGTTTACCAGTTTATTTGAATCAGTTATTGTTGATGACTATTTTCTGGTGGAAAAAAACTGTAATGCATTCATCCAAAATACATTTCTCCAGAGCCTTTCTTAAAGGTCACTTCTGTAGTTGCTTTATTATTAGAAGTTAATTCAGTGACGGTCAAGGATATGCAAAGTTTTTTTTTTTTTTTTTTTTTTTTTTTTTTTTCCAAATAATAAGAAAGAGTCTCATGAAAATATCAGTAACATGATGGAGGGCATGGCCTTTTAAAAAAAATAAAATGTCAAGTTCTCTCCCACCCACCACCCCTGTCAGATAATATGCATATGGTCACTTACAGGAAAGTGTTGAAACATATAAAACTGCATGATAAACAACTGAAGTTTTTTTTTTTTTTTTTTTTTTACAAGAATGTTGTAATTGGTTTGAATAGGAAAATAAAGACCTAAATAACTTGAATTAAAGTAGCATACTGGTGATTTTACATGTTAGAGTCCTGATAATACAATCTGCACATTGCTGCCAACCATTTTCCCATACATTGTACTGGTATATATATATATATATATATATANTTTTTTCCTACCTTCCATACTGCCATTGGTTACAGAAACTTGAAAAGTAAAATGTTTGGCAGGAATGTGTATGTGGATAATATTTATAGCATTTGACTCAAAAACAATATACTTTTATGGTACTTTAATATTTATATACATGTTTATTTATATACATGTACATATTTATTTTGTTGATGTGTTTCAAAATCCAATGTAGAATGCGCACATGCACACGCACACACACATACACAAAACATATCATCATCCTCCTAGAGCCAGCAAAACATCCATCCCTGAGTCACATTCGGCTTTGGTTACACACTAGTCATTTCTTATGAATGTCAACAGCGCACTTCAGGCCAGATTTTTGTTGCATGCACATTTGACAGTTTCATGCTACCAGTTTCATGCTACATTTGTGATCTGACCACACAGGTCATGATCATGTGGACTATTTAAAACAGTATTGTACAATAGTGTTTTTTGGGATTCATGGTTTATTACAGTTTTTGTGTTTCTTGATATTACAGTTCATATGTATTTAAAGTAGAGTCCATACAAGGCAAACACTGATGAAGGAGCAGTGACCATTTGAGCATGAGTGCTACTGGGTGGATTAGCACAATGGGTGAAGAGGACAGCAGGAGTGTGTGAACACAGCATAAACATAACTTCAACGATTCTGTCTGAGGTCTCAATTTCAATTTCCATTTGAAGCTTAAGGGGACAGGAGGAGCGCTTGGTGGGGACGGAACTCCTTACCAAAGAACTCCTCATGAAAGAGTGTGGTTTCATGATGTTTTCCCATGTAATCCATTTTGAGATGTTTTATTGCGTCCAGACTACAAGCAATTCAGAATTTGCTCTTGGCCACCATGCAATGTGGTTTTACGGATCTGAAGTCAACACAACAAAACACATTAAATGTGTGTCCAGACTTGCCACCTAACACAGCTTATACAATCACCGTGAAAAATACGATTTTAATGGACATCTGCCAGTAGGCTGGCAGATGTCCTTTAAACTTGCATATCAGGACACTTCAAACACAGTGTAACCACTATTCTAAATCAGTTGGAGGATATTTAACCACAGGTAAGCACCAGTATTTCTGCTCTTGGCTATCTAGTTTAGATTTGGGTCTAGTTTATTGTCTTGCCCTTGGTAAGAGTCCCAGAAATTAGTGTGATAATGCACTCCAAGGTGTCCTGATACAGAAAGTAATACCATCTCTCTCATCTATTGTTTTTGCACATGACAAACTTTGTTGCATATTGTCACTTATCTACCACCATTTGATGTAAGAAGTCGTAATGATATTTGAAGTGAAGGTCCATATACACACATTTATCCCACATACTTTGCCATGTTGCAAAGAATAAGAGAAAGTCCACCAAGCGCGAGACTCTCTCTCTCTCTCTCTCTTTCTCTCTCTGTCTGCATGGCATGCAGATTGGCAAAGTAGTTTGTAGATGCTGCCATGTCATCTACACTTGCATACACAGGCACACATCTCCTGTGTGCATGTGTGTGTGTGGGCAGGCTCATCAGTAATGTGAGATAGTGTGTTTTGATCCCTTTGGGTTGTCTTGTCACCAGAATCACCTCTGCACACACAGGCAGTCTCCTTCCCTCTCTCTCACTCTCTCTCTTTTATACACATGCATAGTTTAGCTCTGATCGGCATTGATTTGTCCACAGTGTACCATGTGCAGGTGCCTGATTTATGTTGGAATCGCAGTAGGCTGGAAATTGACTTTGAAATTGACTTTTACTTTGAACAAGTATGACAACCTTGTGTATGTATGCATAGCGTATACATATTGCCTATGCGTGTGTTCTGCTGTAATGGATTTAGAATTGCCAGAGAGCTTGCAAATTTACTCATTATACCAAGCATCAGGATGTGTTTTTATTCCCTTCTGTAATATCTACTGTCCTTTGATATTTGCAAACACATCTCTTAATAGAATGCATTACTTATAATAGCACATAGGGAGATGCTGCTGTTTTTTTTTTTTNTTTTTTTTTTTTTTTTTCATTTTCTTTAGCTTCGGAAGGTTTTTGTTTCAAACCACAGTGGGCTATGCACTCACACATATGGCAAAAAGCCTTCCACCAGATAGAAGATTGTTATTGTTTCCTTTGTAATCTTGATGCAATTAAAATGGGGATAACGGCATACGCTGTCACTTTCACTTCTCTCCTTTAAGGTATTCATGGTGTAGCACAGGGTAATAAGCACGGACAAAGTGACAGAAAGAAAAAGGGGAGCTTGAGAGAGAAATTGAACCCTACCCACATCCCATTTCACACCTCACCACACCTGATTCATAGATGCATGAAGTGAGTGTGACTGTCCGATTGTCATATTTGGAAAGTTGCAAATTCTGTTGAACATTATGGAGCTATATGACAACCCTATAGGCACATTGGATTGAAGCATACCGAGGCCTTAATAGTATCACTGGGAGTCATAAGACAAGCAACTACTTCATTCTCTTTTTTGCGTGATTTTAGACTTTATTGCAAGTCTACAGGTATTCACATTGACAAGGCAATGTTAAGATCAGCACTGGCTGCCATCTCGGTGACCGAAAGTTGCTGACATGGGAGTGATAAATTAAGGAATTATATTAACCTAGCCACGTCCTCACAATGCTGCTATTTCTTGGCTGTGTTGCTGGTGATAGACAGCTCAGCATTTAACTGTCATTGGAGGCTAACGCTGCTGAGAGCTGCATGTCTGCTTTGTGTGATGCCACAGCTGACAAGCCAATGCACTGTGGTCATAAGCACTGTTGACCAGGGAGGAGTTAGGCAAGGAACAGCATTATAGTCAGCTATCGACTATGCATGTTGACAAGCATGAATGAACGCTGTGCTGGCCTGCCCAGCCTGGTGTTGTTGACAAGACACTGGGTGCTTGGTGACAAGCTGCTTGCTATTCCACACCGATGTTAGCATGGCTAGGGTCACATTGCCATCTCAGTCTGGGGAAACTTGAGCCTATCTTTCCAGCAAACATTGTGAGTGTGTGTGTATGTCTGTCCATTGATGGGGATTAGCAAAGATGTGTGAGTCTGGCTCCCTGGGATGGCCTGGCTCACTGTTGGAGGTCAATGCATGTACGCTCTAATGTCCATGTGTGTTTGTGTGTGTATTTGCCAGGCGGTGGGGGTTAGGCTTGGATTGTAATAACAATAGAGAGGAATTTAAATGAATGAAAAAAGGGGATCAGGGACGTTTGCAAGGAGGATGGAAGGGGCTTTGGCACCATTGTTATTCTTCCTCTTTGACATTCTGCCTGTCTCCACCTCTCTATTACAAATCCCTCACTGTCTCTGCCACTCATGGCTGCAACATTTCTTACAAAAATCTGTCTGCCTCCCTTGATTTTATCCCACCTTATCCCTGTGCCTGCATGTGTCCTTCCACCCTTATTAAAGTATCTTTTATTCTCTGTTTTTCTCTCTATCTTTCTACTTTCTCTCAAGAACCCTAAGGGCTTTAAAGACAAAGGTGAAGAAACTGGTAGGCCAAGTACCAGGGATATATTTATCCCTGGTACTTGGCAATATTATCATATTGCTTTGGGCAACCAAATTCCATTGTCATCCAGTTTTTAATGATGTATTTTTTACCCATCATGCTAACCAAATACCAGCTTGAGTATCGCTTTAAATACCTGTGTTAATAATGGAGTATGTGGTAAATGTTATTAACATGCTGAACACATCTTGTGCATGTTGCACATTCAATCTCTCGTGTCTAATCTTATGAAAGTTTAATTCTTTAAATGTTGTCTCATTTCAGTCATTAGTTACTTAAACTTGCAGCTGTTAAATGATATATGGGAGCAGGCTAGGATAATCAATTTAAGTGATCTGATTGCAACACGAAAACCCTCTGAATTACATGGGTACCAGTTTTCCCAGTGACTTATATACATTATTTTTTCCTTTTGCTGAGGATCTAAAATATTATCTCATATAAATGTCAGTATACAGTTCAATCTGCCTGTAAAGCTGCATTTCTCAGTACATTCTGTAGTGTCAGTGTATATGCATTAATATGACCCCTTCTGATGGAGAAAGGTAATAATACCCAGTCTTTTTTTTTTCTGTCTTATTTTTTTGCTCACTAACTTTGATACGATATGATGACGATATGATGGTTCTAGTGTTCAGACAATAAAAAAAAAAAAAATTAAAAAAAATCNTGATGACGATATGATGGTTCTAGTGTTCAGACAATAAAAAAAAAAAAAATTAAAAAAAATCAGCTCTACTTCTGTTGCTGATAGTTAACTTCTTTCAAATCTATCATAGCTCAAATATTAATGTAGTACTGTGATCACATAATATGCAGTGGTTTCTGTCTATAGATGTAACTGTAAATATTGTAGATTTTTGATAGTCACTAATGTTAAATACAGACTATGACAAACCTATATATATATATATACCTTTCATTTTTACTCCATCGAAGAGTTCAGTTTTTCACTCATGTATGTTAGTTTGTTTGTTTTTGATAGCAGAGTTACCATAAATTATCTCAACCAATTTTGATGAAATTTGGTGGAAGCATGGGGCATGAACCAGGCAAGAACATATACAATTTTTGTTTACCTGCAAATCCATTTTTATATGATCTGTTTTATTATTTTTGTCAATTTCGTGAATGTAATACAGCAGTATCTTATCTACAGATTTTGCCTTGGGATATTCATCCTTGGTGGAGGTATGCTTCTCATTCACATTGTTGGTTGTAGAAGTTTTCTGATTCTGATTCTCTGTCACTTTAAACTCAGTCAGAAGTGGATCACTGGAAAAGTTTGCCAATTATGTTTGTCATTTCTAATCTACCCTTAAATAACTTATAATCACTTTTCTAGACTCTCCCCTCAGCAATCTGTTTTGTTGTTTCCACCTTCCTCTGTCTGGCCATCTGTGTCTCTTATTGTCTGTCTCTATATCATTCTCCCCCTGTCTGTCTCTGTTGTTATTACCTCAGCAGTCTGTGGTCAGTGTAGTCCAGTTGCTAATATAACCACTCACAAAACAGGTTCATTGATTTTAATCTCTCTCTCTCTCTCTCTCTCTCTCTCTCTCTCTCTCTCTCTCTCTGTCACACANCCCCCCACCCCTTAGCTTGGTAGCGGCTCTAATTGCGATCAATTAGGAAACTTCAGAAGGCTGAAATAGGAGCTGTGACAAGGGGCATCTGCTGAGCTGGCAGGGGAGAGGGAGAGCAAAAAAAGAGAGAGAGAGAGATAGAGGGGGGTGGAATGGTGACATAGGAGGGGAGAGGATGAGAGGGGTAGCAGAGAGAGAGAGAAGTCCAAGTTTGTATGGAGAGATGAACTAATGGCAATGGCGTGATTGATGTGGCCACAGCAGCTGAGAGTCACATCATTTCTCATGCCAGGTATCGATTTCTGACAACCTCTTGTTAGCTTCGTGGCACAGTGCTCAGGGCATGGCTAACACCGCCATGGTTAGGGGTTCAATTCCCATCTGAAATGTACGTAATCACTTTGCTCTAAGAATCTAAGAAGAGACAGGTTTGCTAATGAGTTTGAGGAGATAATTGCCTATTAAAATTAGCAGTGAATGAGTTTTGATTTGAATTATTGATTTCAGTTGATTTATTTTGTTTTTTACTCAAGCTACACTGTGCAACTTTGCTTGTTGCCTCGAAATGACAGTGAAAAATATCTGTAAAACTTTAATTTCAAGTTCTAGAAATTTACATCTGCAGAAGGCAACTCCGGCAGGTCTGCAATATTTTATGTAAAAGGGCAATAAAGGCACAAGGATGAAAATCAATCTTATTTTGATGAATCCAGTTTAACTGGATTGTGTGCTCCCTAGTTATAGTTTCAGAAAAATATTTTAAATTTCTCTCTTAAATTTTTGTCCTTATTCTGGTGTCCTTACCTGACACCAGAATATCAAAATTGGGGTAATTAATGGGGTCAGAAATAGTCAGATTTGGGTATAGCTTTAAGCTAGGCTTGATGTCAGTGGAGAGTGGAAGAGTCATCTGTCAGGTTGGATATGTGTCCATTGTTGGCCTCTCAAAACTGAATCATTGATCATTGATCTTAGGTCATTTTGACCTCAGTTTTGTTAATGTAGTGTGACAGAAAAGTAAAGAACATAAAAGCAATAAATTCATAATAAATTCATGTATAAAAGCTAAGAGAAGCAGTTGCATGTATGCAACTGCGTACTGTAATGTGGCCTATTGTAACTGCTTCAGTTGACCATGGAAGCAGATTTCTTTTCATTCTCATTTCATTTATGAAATAAACAATGATCTGTAAAAATCTTCAAACAAGATGTCAGGATTCCTTATTGAAGCTTTAATAATAGTAGAAACGTTGTATGCTTTAATTTGATAGGATTCAGATATAGCATGAGTGTCTCTTACTAACTTCAGCTGTTTGAAATGACACTCCTGTTGAATAAGGATGAAGGCAGCTGACCAAATAGGGAGCCTGCTATCTGCTTTCTGCTTTCTTATTTTTGTTTTGTTTACATATGTATACAGACTGCGCAAATGCAATCTCCAAGACAGCTTTCCTTGAACAATTTTTTTACTAAAAAAACAAGGAACTCCTTCCAGTTTGAGTCAAGTATTTCCCCCAAGGCGAAGATTATAAATAGTATTACTAGCCGGAAGTTTTTCTTTGTGCTTGCCTTCAGCTTTTTGAGGCAACAGCAGAATGCTTCAAACATGGAAAATATTCCAAGATCTGTGTTATTTCACACAGAACTTGGCTTTCTAATGAACAAGCTTGCTGTAAATAAATAAAATGCAATTTTTTGGAAGGTTCCTGGCAGAGATGTGTTGGTGCGTGTGTAGCTTTGGGTTTGTTAAGTGTTGTTTCTGTTCTTGATATATACAGGAAGAAGAGAGCCCCTGGTCTCATGTTTAGCTGGCTTTGCCTTGGGGCATACAAGCCCTTTTATCTTGTCACCCTAATGCATGTTTGTGCGTGTGTGTGTCTGTGTGTGCATGCGTGTGTGTAAGAGAGAGAGCTAGCAAGAGAGGAAGATGGGAAGATCAATACTAAGCCGTCAGAAGGTCTGCTACTCCCAGAGAGAGGGAACAGGACACCCAGCAGAGAGTGGAGAGGGAGAAAGTAATAGAGAGAGAGACAGAGTGAGATGAGTGAACAGTAAGGGGGGGAGGGAGAGAGAGAGAGAGAGAGAGAGAGAGAGAGAGAGAATGGGAGGAAGAGAGGGATAGAGATAGATGGACAGTGTAAAAGTAACAGGGGAAAGAGATAGATGGGGATTGAGATGGAGAAAGAGTAGACGGGGTTGGTGATAAATGAAGAGAAATGGCACAGGAAGAACAGAGAGGATGAAAAAATAATGGAATTGAAAATTTGTAGCAAATCAAAGAGGAATATGCATGTGTACCTAATATTTTGGTTAACAAGATGTTCAGTCTTTTACAATATAACACAATCTAATGAAACAGCACAAAACCATAGGCCCTAAAATTCCCAATGTAATGTGAGCTGGTGGCAGATATTAGATATTATTATTTTTGTCCCAGAATAATAGCACTACATGTATGTGTTGTTTTATTGTGTTGGTCACATCAAGTATACAGTGCTTGCAATTTTTTATCCACAAAGAAGAAGCTCTATTTCAAATCGTGTTTATTAAGCATAGGATACAACAGAAATGTAACAACAACAAAAATATTAACCACCTGTTTTTATTTACCTGTCATCTAAAATTTTCATGAATATGAATCTTGACTACAGAGAATAACGACAGTATAACCAAAAGGTCACCAATTTCATCCTCAAAACAACCAAAATGTCCATCAAAGGACCCTGGAAGTTCCTTTCTTGTCTCATACAGCAAGAATACTTTTCATTGGATGATCTTCTGCCTCTCTGTGACTTCTACTGCTACAACTCCTCCAATTCTGCAAATGTTACGCCGTGTAAGAACTCCTCCTTCCAGAAACAACAATAAAACACTAAGTGTATTTATAACATTCGTTTTGATGCATAATTCAGTGAACATAAACATCAAATGAGAGAAGTGAAACTGTATCCCATGCAATCTAAAAGCTTGGCTTGACACCTGTAATGAATATTTAAACCCTGATGACCTTACCCCCGCACATGCTGTTAAATGATTTATCCTTCTGCCTTCATGTGTCTGTTTTTATCCCTTTTGTCTTTTTTTATTCATGTTTTACCTCTTTTCATCTTATTTTCTTTCTTTGACTTTTTCTTTTTTTTTTTTTTTCCATTTACTGGCATCCCACTGATTTCAAAAACTCAGCTAAGACAGATCGCAGAACCCATTGATGGTTTGGTTATAAAAACTGCAGATGAAACCAAAAGAAAATCTATTTATAAAAATTAAAAATTTACAAGAAAGATAGTATTATCTGTGAATATAATCAAGTATAATTATCTCGCTGCTGTGTATTTCAGTCCCTGATGGTTAAGTTTCTTAATGGGCTGTGTGAATATTATTATTTAATGTAGGGGAATAAGATGAGGAATAGTATCCCATTATTATTAAAGATTTTAAACATGAAGAATGTTTAATTCTAAGTTTCATTATACTTGGGACCAATAATAACCCAGGTTTCTTAATAAAAATAAAAATGTCTCTGAGACGTAAAGGTGTTTGGCACAGTAAAGTGTAAGAGTGTAATGAAAAGCCTATTCCTCACTTAAGATTTGTCTGGTGTGTAGCATTAAAGAAAATGAATTATTTAACATATTGATAAAGAACTTATCAATTTTATAGTGCTAATCAGTAGTTCAGATCCTGTGCAGGAACCTATCAAATCATAAAAATACTACTTTATACATTACTGTTATGCCAATATTGACTAAATGGATTAACTATTACTGATGCTGCTTTTGTAGTCACTGTTTTGAGTGACACCCCAAATCTTGAATATTTTTTTACATGACAACAACATTCTGACATGATGGATGTTAGTTTTAAGCTTAATAAACAGATGAATAAACTTAGTTAACTGGAAGGAAAAATCATACCTCCACTAAGGCTGAACAAGCTTGAACAAAATCTGTCTTGTTCTAATAATGAAATGGCCTAAAGAGCCCAAAACAAGGATAATTATAGGACCTGATTGCTTTATTTGTCATGAGAAACAGTACTTCTTTAAATTTTACAGCTGGAATTTAACATAGTCTTATCTATAGAATTATGCTAAAGACATGATGTTATTGTATGATATGTTTCCAATACACATGGAAATCAGACCATCTTTGATGGAGGTAAAAAGAACCAAAACCCCTGGGTATGGTAGTTCATATCAGACATCTGTGGCATGAAGATCAGTGATTACATTTTATAGACATAATTTTTCTGGATCTATATCTAATGATTAAATATTTACCAAAACTCTTTGCTACTGAATTAGCATCATCTCAGCTACACAATAGTGATTGTTGTATGTTTCTAAGCTAATTTGTTATAGCACAGCAACTCCATTAATCTGCCGCCTGTCTGAGCTTATATTAAGTTCAACAGATCTAGATCCTTTTCTAGTTATTGTCCATTATGGGAAGAAAAAAAATGCCAGATTTTTTTATTTCATTGAGATTCGTGTATCATTTTAGAAGAAATTGGGGAAAAAAAATCTATAAAAAATGTCATACTTTGTTATCTTAAATTTTTATCTTATTTTTTAATTCCTGTATCCACCCTCAGATCTGGATCTGCAACAAAATTGCATAGGTTTTCTTTTAGCCATGTCTTACCCTTTCACAAAGTTTTCTCAAAATTGGTTCAGAACATTTTGAGTAATCCTGCCAACAAAAAAACAAACCAAAATATGCAAGTGAAGAAATAACCTCCTTGGTGGAGTTAATCAGTCAGTTAATGTGTTTAATTCAAACATTATTGTCCTTTTGCGTATTCCTGCAAACTTATTAGTAGCAAACCACTACAAACCTAACCACAGCACTGTTACAGTCTAGGTCATCTAATATTAGAGATATTCCGTGATGAAGACCAACAGCCTCATTTAAAGCAGAATATGGCTTTGCAACCTGCATCTCTGTGTCTGTCTCAAGGTTAGGGCTCACAGGGGAGGAGAGGGATCAGGTTACACTAATGCATCATGGCTGCTGGAGGACACACATACACATGCCTAATCACACAGTCTCGACCTCTCTCTAGCTCACACACACATGCACGCACGCACACACACACACACACACCCTTGTGAACTGATACTCATATAGGTATAAAGCACAGCCATAGCCTTGTGTTATTGTGCCCTTGCAACCTGCCAGCAACCTGCTCTCTCTCTCTCTCTCTCTCTCTCTCTCTCTCTCTCTCTCTCTCTCTCTGGGTAAATCACTTGTCTCCAAAAATAACCTGAAACCATGTACCAGTCGCTAAAGACCCGACTGAGGTGAAAGAGTATCAGAGCAGGGATTTTAAATTGAAGTGCTGTCTTTTTTTTTTTTTTTTTTTNTTTTTTTTTTTTTTTTTTGAGAAAATGAGACACATCCAGCATTTTTTTTCTAACACACTACTATTTAATACAAAAGGTTAGCGATATTGTGTCCATGATATATTTTATTCAGAACATTTTCCTGAAAAAATATATATCTTTTTCATTAAAAAAAGAAAAAATATTTTCACAAACTTGAATGAAACCTATTTTTTTTCATTGTTTTCTCACATACCATCTCACATGTTTTCTGAAACTACAGATTCCAGGGTTAATTACATGTTAAAGCTACATCAAGCAATTTTTTAATTACATGGAGGCAGACAAAAACTTACAAGGCGCCTTCGCCAAAGACTTATAGGCTAAAACTTATTCTGGATCCTAGATCCAGATCCCCATCCAAAATATAATCGCTTCTTCCTCTCAACATTCTCTATCCACCCCCCAAATTTCACCCAAATCCGTCCATAACTTTTTGAGATATCCTGCTAATAGACAGATAACCAAATGCCAGCATACACATAACCTCCTCAGTGGAGGTAACAAACTAAAAAAACATGGAGGCTTGTTTTTATGAATAACACATTTATTTTTAAACTAGCTATATTAGATGTATTTACCAGTAATCAATTATCACTTGAATACATATTCATATGAAATATGATCATGTGAAATATCCTGACTTTGCAAGTTGATGAAGATTGTCTGAATATTCCAAACAACTACATTTCTTGGCTGAAAATTAGGAAGTCTCTGAAACAGACAGGACTTGAGGTTATCAGTCTAAATATGGTGAACTTCAGAGGATCCAGCTGTAGTCCATCCATCCATCCATTCCTGAACTATCCCAGCATACAGAAGGGGAAAGGCAGGGAAACAGCCTCCAGTCACTTGCAGATTAATACACTTAAACACACACATACACCAAAAAAAAAACAAAAAAACATGGACATTCACACTATGACAGTTAAAGGCTTTCCTTTACAGATTAGATTTTCTTCCATGGGGCCTGTAAAGGCCCCATGGAAGAAAGGCTAGAGAAAGGCTAGAGATTGAATCTGAATTAGAAGACCAACTATTGACCTTTAATATTAAGAAAAGACTAGAGTGCAAAGGGGTTTTTTTTGCTTTTTTCTTTGAATGGCATTCTCTCTCACACACATGCACACTTTCTCTATCTCTCTCTCTCTCTCTCTCTCTCTCTCTCTCTCTCTCTCTCTCTCTCTCTCTCCCTCTCTCCCTCCCCTGTGGTGTAGTGAGAGGGCCTTATTGTGCGATCCAGAGGAAATGCAGACACAGCAGAGGACAGGCCTTCCATTGATCTGCGATATAGACTCCTCTCCTTCTCTCCCTCTCTTTTCCTTATACTCTGTTGCTGTTATCCCACACTGTCTCTCTCTTTTATCCATGGATTTCTCTGCAGTTTATGTTATCTGGTCTCCACTCTGTCATGTTTTTTTTTTTTTTTTTTTTTTTTTTTCTCCTTTCTGTGATCTCCAACCTCCTCTTTATTGCTTTTTCTCTCTAGGCCCTTTCAACTTCTCTTCTCACTCCCTCCTTGCATCAAGTATCCCTGCTTTCTTACACTCTCCTGTCTATGTCTTAGTTTATGCATCTCTCTCCATCCAACATTGACCCATCCTTCCTCTTTCTCTTTGCTGTTACCTGTCCATCATAACATTGCTGGAGCTTCCTCTCCCTCTTTCACATTATTTTCCAATCTTTTCTCATATTTTCTAGAAGAGTAAAAATATAGCTGAAAACATGCAATTAAGATTGGGGCCGGGGGGNTCATAAGATGAGAAGTTGGAGTAGAGGATGCAAGGAATCAGAGACAGAGAGAGGGAAGGAAGAAAGATGAAGGGGAAAAATAGAAATGAGAGGAGAAGGAGGGAATGAAAGAAGAAAGAGCCTAAGAAACAAGGGGAAAGAACAGAAAAGCAATGGAGGGATTGATGACAGAAGAAAGTAGAAAATAAGATGAAGAAAGTCAGTGGAAGAAGGGCAAGAAGATGTAGGGGGCCAGGAGGATAGAAGGAGGGAATGAAATAAGAACAGAAAACAATGACAGGTAGTTTGTGTGTTAAAAGGTGTTGGAGCTGTGCCATTCTAAGCAGGAGTCGAACTGGCTGTGATTTAGTGAGTCAGACACACACAGGGCAGCCAGCTTGAGCGATGGCTGTAGTAAACCTCTGATGACTTGGCGAGCCTCACATTTTTCCTCCTTCACACCCCCATATTTTCCTATCTTCCCCATTCCTCCTTCTCTCCTTCTTTCACTCTTTGAAAATTCCCTCTTCAAGTCTTTCCTTCACTAGCTCCCTCTGTTACTCTTTCCTTTTTTCTTCCCTTTTCCTCTCCTTCTCTCTTTCTCTCTCCTTCCTCTGTGCTCCCTGCTGCTCTCCTGCTGGACAAGCTTTTATATGAGATATGTTGACCTCCCTAATGACATGTGGACCTGTGTGTGTGTGTCTGCATTGAAGGTGCTGACATGTCTAAGTGTGTTTGTGTGTCTGCATATGTGCTTATGGCTGCGTGTTTGTGTGTGTGTGTGCATGTGTACATGTACACATGCATGCATTTGAAGTGCTGACGTGCGTGTGATGGAGGTGCTGACATGTCTGATCGCAGTGTGGTTCTCCTACTGAAGTTGAGCCGATGGCTTTTTGCCTTTGAAGAGTCTGGCAAGGAGAAGAGAGGAGGGAACTTGGGGAGGGGAGAAAGAGGAGGATCACAGATAAGAGGACCAAAAGGAGGAAGAAACATAAGAAAGGAGGAAAGAAGAGAGGGTAAATGAAGAATGGAAAATTTCTGTAGCCATTATTTTGCAGCCATTATTATCTCATTTGCCATTTATTATCCTGTTAATGAAGGTATTACAAGACTTAAAACACACAAGCCTGATTTAAATGTTTGAAATGTAGAAACCAGAAATACTACAGGAAGAATGGAGAAAGACAGAAGGTATATTATGGATGAAGAGAGGAAAGGAAAAGGGAGGAAGGAAAGAGAAGAGGGATAGAGGGTGGCTTGGCATACTCAAGGTGCTAGACAGATCATATTACAGCCTTTTAAGCACTGACATGAGGAGGGAAAGGGAGAGAGAGAGAGAGAGAGAGAAGTCGGAGGTCATTTTGTCACAGTGAAAGGAGCCTTCTTGGAAGATGACAAGTTTTAAAGAGCACTGCTTAGGGCTTTAAGTGTTTCCTGAGGACTCTTCTTCACTGAAACTGACCTGTCACCTCCTCTGACATATGTAGCATTTTCTCAATAATATTCTGTTCAAGTCATGAGCAACTGTGTCAGGTTGACAATTGATGTTTAAGGGAATTTTGGTGGAAAACAATTTGGAAAAGGGTGGCATGGTGGCTTAATGGTTAGCACTGTTGCCCCACAACAAGAAAATCCCGGTTTCAAATCCGACTGTTCAAATCTGATCCACCCTGTTACTCTTCTTTACCTATTACCTGTGCGTTGTTTGATCATTTTATTCTAAAACAAAGTATTGAAATTACATTGTGCTTTAAAATGAAACCTGTGTTTTTCAAAATAATGCTTGTTTATATTTACTTTATTACAAATACATTTTCATGGTAAAATAAGGGACATTTTATCTCTTAGAAAATGTGAATATTACAATAATTTTGCATTGAAAACACTTGTTAGTTGAGATGAGAATGTCTAGTCACAAAGTGGACATTTGCTCTATGTCACGTGAACAAATTGGTCAAAATTATAAGATTATAATATGAGCTGGACCAATATGTTTTTTTTTAATATATATATATATATAGTTAAACAAGTCCTCCTACATATGGAATGTTAAAATCATGGAAAATTAAATTGTTTTAGAGAAGGTTACTAGGCTGAAATGGCGCCGAATACTACAATGACTCACTAGGTCTTTTCTGTGTGGAACTTACGTGTTGTCTTCGTGTCTGCATGGGTTTCCTCGGCGCTCTGGTTTCCTCCCACCTCCAAGGACATGCAGTTTAGGTGAATTGGAATGTCTAAATTGACCCTAGGTGTGAATGAGTTTGTCTTTGTGTATTAGCCTGTGATTGACTGTTGACCCATCCAGGGTGCACTCTGTCTTTCTCTCCCAGTGACCACTGAGATTGGCTCCAGCCCCCCGCCACCCTGAATAGGATAAGCAGGTATAGATGATGAATGGATGTTTTAGAGACACAAGGATGCCTTCCTTGAATCCTGACTGGTGTCACTAACAGAATTTGGAAAATGGGGAAACTGTTACTAGTAAACAATTCATTCAGTCATATTAAAATCAGCCGCACTAGAAACTGCATGCAGTCTCTAAATCTATCAAATAACTAATACACAAAACCATCGCATTCTAATTTATCATCCTATTGGGATTTGTTTCTCTCTCTGATGTGTACTTTCACACAAATGCATGGATCCAGACAAATTTTATATTAATGAAACTGTTAAAGAAGCATACATTGCTTATAAAACATGTTTGATTAGGGGTGATCTGGAGCATTCTGTGTAGACAACTTTTTACCATCTATCCCATAATGCAATTATATTAACTTCAAGTTGACATCAAGAAGCAGAACTGAGCAACGGATCCACATTACTATACTACTACTGTATTCTGATCAATATCAAACATCAAATTATATCTTTGCTTGTCTACAGTCTGTAAAAACATCAGTAAAATAGTGTGAAATTGAAACTGAAATGTGAAGCAAATTAAGTTCCTGGCACAAATTTACCTATTGGTAAGGTATTGGAGGGATGAGGAAGTCTGAGGGAGAACACTCTTGTAACACTTTATTTTAACATTCAAAGACTGAAGGGTAATCAAACAAATTACATGCATTCAAAGTTGCTTAACATTCAAGTTAAGCAACATAAAGATTACATTGAATACAGAAACCAATAGGGTGTTAATACATAGAACATATATGTTCATGAATGAATTTGGTAAGATTATGATTTTGGCAGTCAGATAGGGTTGTTAGGTTTGGGTGATGCTACATTTCAATTGAGATGCCTCTGATGGGAGGATCCCTAGTTTTGGAAGTGGAGGAATCTACTCATAGGTGTCCAATATTCTTCATAAGTTTTGACAGAAAACTTCAGGTATATCTATATTTATACAATAGTATCTGACAGTGGAATCCTTATAATTTTTCTGCTTCTACGGGTGGGAAGCCAGCAGAGAGGTTGAGTCTTTGTCGGTACACTAGTGACTCCTACTGGTTGGTCTTGGGGGTGACGACATCACAGAGGTAGCAGGTGGCTGTCTCCACCCCTCCTCATCCAATAGCAGGTCTGAGCAATGACAAAGATTGAGAGAGCAGTTGAACATTCCAAACTGGAGAGAAAAGGGGAAAGAAATTTTTGCAAGGACAGACGTATCCAGAGTGACAAATCGCGGGCAAAGGTTCATTGTTTGTCATCCTTTGACATTTTGTTGTAGAAATGATTCATCTGTCTGTAAAACACAGGGTCCAGATTCTGGAAATGTCAAGTCTTGCTTGGCTCCCTCGCAAATAAGTGGCTTTGGGGTACCAGAAGTTGAAGTGGGGAATGTTTGACACCGTGGCTAGTTAAGAGTGATTGATGCCTTCAGCCCTCTCAGCTGTTAAGGAGAGATGAGGGGAAACAAGTGATGCAAATCATATTGGAAGCTGCCTGCTGGCATCTGACTTCAGGAATGGTGATTAAAAACACATTATGACAAAGACAACATCTGGTGGTGCATTCAGAGTGTTAGTTGAGCAGTAGTGTGATGCTGTATTAGCCTGGCAGAATGTGCGCAGAAGATGAAGGGTGTGCTGATTTAAGTTCTAAACTCCATTTCAAACAATGAAAAATGAAAAGTTGAACAAGCGAAAAATTAAAATCACATTTCCATTGTTTGATGGAGCTTTGAGCAAAAACGCAATCACTCTGTCTTTTCTTGCATTTCCGCAGTACTTTCTTGTGCAAACAGGGCAACAATCTGTGAGAAATCTTTGCTTTTTTTTCTTTTCCTTTCTGACATACACAGTGGAACCATTAAATTAAAATGAATCTAAATGAATGTGGGCCTGCTCATAGGAGTGGGAAACTAAAATATGTTCATTATAATTAGTTTTTTTAATGATGGGCTCATGATTTTGCATTGCTGAAAAATAAATGTAACTGTGTACAGGTGCATAGAGCCCATCTGGGTATTTACATGGGACTGCTAACTTATTAGCAATGCTGATAAACTCTGCTGCACATGAATGCCCAAGTCTGTGCAATTTGGATGCAGTTAAATGAATAATATGGACCCATTATGTATTTTGGGAGGTTTACCTCTTTTCAAGGCCAGATCACTAAAAGAAGTTGTATCCGCTTTTTCCTTATAAATGATGGGGAAAGTACAGTATACTTTCACAGCTGTACAGATCAGATCACTCAAACAAATCAACATTTTAGAATAGTAAACTATTTAGAAACTTGGTAAACAAGGAGAGAATGTGTAACCTGGTAATTGCATGGACAAGAAAAGTAAAGGGAAATAAACTATGACAAATGAGAGCAATTTTCTCTGATGACAGACCACAAAAGACAACATCTGTTGTGGTGCAGATACTGTAGGGCTGTTAATGCTGCATCATCCTGGGGAAAGTATGCATGGAAGAATGTCAGGATGACTTTTACTCTTGATCAGTTGATTTGCCTTCAAGGTCACCCAACCCATTTTCTCTGAAGATGGATCACAATGTTAGCCCTGACTGCTCATGACATACATGAAGAGTTGATTGCACTGATCCTTTGATGATAGCAACTAGTCTACATGATTCTTATTCTTCACACATATATAGCATTATTCTCTTGCCCTTTCTTTCAGTATGGACATGCACAGTCTACGCAGATTTTTGTCTGTTCTATGATTAAGGAAAGCAATATACTGTATATGGATTGAATTCACAGGTTGTTGATTGTTTTCTGAATATACATAATTTCTTGCTTAATCAGTTTATGAGGAGAAGTAGGGCATGTGGTGAAATGCTTGCAGAGATTGCTTCAACCAATTGTAATCATTTACATGCCTGAGTAAATAAATTTACAATTGCATTATCCAGGAAACTCTAAATTCCATTTATGCCAATTTCAATCTGTTTATGGTGTTTACGTGATGTTTGAAAATATTGGTTTATTGCCTTAATTGGAATGTTTTCAAAGTTGTAATGTGATTGTTAATACCTGCACCAGGCCGTCTCTTCTTTAAAATCCACCAAAGGTTTTGGCTTTGTGTTTATTTTAAACAGTATAAAGGACTGTGGAATACAATTCTATATAGTAAACTTCTATATCATATTTTCTGCCAGCCAGACTGTCCATCAGACATCTTCTGACACTGGCTGCTTTTGATATTTGCATAACATACAGCTGGTTTCATATATAAGCTTCAAGATCAAGGAACGTGAAGTCTTCAGCCCAGCACCACATGAATGAAACAAAGTCCATGGTTTACAAGCATGTCGTACAATAAGAGTGCAAGAGTGTAAGAAGTGGTGTTTATGCTGTAGCTTGACATTTAAGGCAGAGAAATAATGAGTTTCCCTCGAGGAGATCTGTGATCCCAGAAAATGACAGAATTGATCAAAAGTAAAGAGGAAAGTTATTTTCCAATACATTTCTACATTTCAATGAATGTAATGACTCAAAGATTTCATTGTTAAGTGTTTTTAATCATTTATATTCACATGAGTAAGTACATTGCATGAATAGATGTGAATAGAAGATCACCTTGGTTTCATGTTATGTATTCATACTTTTCAATTTGCACCTATGGTGGTAATTGGACAAATTTGATAAGATAAAAGGTTATCAAAGGTTTTCTGAAGGTTTGATCTATACTGTATGTGTGTGTGTGTGTGTGTGTGTGTGTGTGAGAGAGAGAGAGAGAGAGAGAGAGAGAGAGANTTTTTTTTTTTTTTTTTGTCTGTACTGTGATTAAAGCAAAAATGTGAGTTAAGACATATACATAGAGAGAGTCAATCTGTGGTTTGCCAAATATGCATATGATGAATTGTATTGATTTATGTTGATTTTAATAATTGCAGTGCACAAATTAGTTTTGAAAAATGCATTTATTGCTTTAATCTGAGTGTAATTGAACTTCTTGAGAGTGTTAGATCTGGTCAAGTATGAAAAACACACAAATTGACATCAGCAAATTACAGCTATGAAAGATCCGAACAAAAACCCCTTAATCACTAAACTCACAGAAAAAGTAGTGAAATCATGCTTTTCCCTTTCAAAGAAGTTATTTAAGCTTTCTGTGTGTGCACAAAGCTGCTGTCAGAACCTAGTGTTTACTTCAATTATAATGATCACAAATAATAACTTACTCTTTTTGAGAGTTAAATGAATATGTGGGAGATGGAGGGGGGAGTTGATGGTGTATTAATGGAAGGCAGGGTAGCATGGTGGTGAGAGACTGTACTCTAAATCCCTGTTCATACATGTTTACCAGAACAATTCAGGACTACCTGGTGCAGCAATGTTCCTTGAGTAGCACTTTCACGCTTGCATTCAAGTGCAGAACAATAGCCATAATGATCGTGTTCTCACCTAAACCTGAAATTCACGGTCAAGTGGGGGTGGGAGGTGGGAGGGGGTTGGGGGTTGTACGATCCTCCCACCAAACCGGTCGATGGTGACAAGATGCCCAAAAGCTGCTTTGCCAACTTGTAGAGAACAAAGTAGAAGAATAAGTCAGTACATGACATGACATGACAAAGTATTTGTATTTAGTCATAAACCGCTGAATTTCTTACCGTTCCTTTAACTTGGTGAATTATTTAATCCTCTGCCCTCATAGATAAAAGCTCCCTGATCTCTGAATTGCTCAAGTCTCCAGACATTATTTCGATTAGCACACGGTAGCCTTGGAAATGCAACATGTTGCCAACAGGATTAGTCTCATGAATGAGTCGCAGGACCAATACGTCAGCAACACTCCCACTCTTGGCTCGCTGTTCCCACATTGATCTAACTAGGAATATTACTAGGGGCTTAGGAGGACAATTGCAGCAACAAGTCATCCCGTATTCCTGCTTCACACACGGGTTCTTACGTATTGCTGTCCCAGATAATAGCAGGAATGTTTCCTGACTAGACTGTGTGTGAAAGGTGTTTATGTGTAACCGTAGAGTGGCTGTAACAGATCTGAGACTGGATCCCAACAACTTTGAGCTGTTGAAGTGCTTTTAAACAAGACACTGAACTGCCCCCTGAGTCACAATAAGTCTAGACAGGAGTGTTGCTAAAATGAGCACCGAGTCGAGGGCTTTTCTACAACCCTACACGTTTGCCAAACTGCCGCGTCTTTGATCCCTTTCATAGACACTCAGCACTTTTACATCAGATCCGAATCAGATCCAAATCAGTATGAATCAATATTAGTATACTCCCACTATCAGGTACAGATTATGCTTTTGGAACTCCATTTACTCAAGCATGTAAAAGGTGCCTCAATTTGCAATCGGTGGAAGGATTCTCCACATGCATTTCCATGTTTTATGTATATTCAACAAACAACACATTTCTACATTACGTTCATACTCACAATACAGACAAAAATTGGAGTGTAGTGTACATGTAAATATAGTGAATGTGAAGAATATTTTACACTCACTCATGGACACTTTTTCTTTGAGTTTTTCACTTGACTTTCACTAGACTCCATCACTGTACTGTCTTCATTGGACCATCTCACTGACTTTTTAGGTTATGTGTGGATTTAAGACCCTCTTCCTTGAGTTTAGCCTATTTGTTGTATTATGTGCAGTGTCTTTGACTGTGTATAGCTTTGAGAATAAATCTTTATCACTCTTTGAATTTTCATCTCCAGATGTAGCTTCCATATTCTCCCTTGTTCCATTTTGTGTGTGTTTTGTGAACCCTTGTTTTGCTTTTTTTTTAGGGAGTTTTTATTTTCTTCTTAGACAACTTGGGCTGTTTTAGGAACTATTTCAGCATGAGCCTGTAAACTCTTTTCAGGGATTGTGTGTGTTATCGGGTTATACCAATAAACTTGACTTTCTGCATTAAATTAGAAGGGAAAACAAACAGATGGGCTCTTGCAAATCAAAGTTACCAACTTCAGCAAAAGCCCATGATAAATGAAATAGACTTGACAAAAACCCTGAACCATGAACGGATGTGCGAATTTTAACCAGTTGAGTAAGCTACATTTCGTTGACAAATATTGCTTTAAAAAATAACTGGCACATAATAGCTCACCCAGTGAGAGAAACATTTTACACCACCCTGCTGTTAAAATGGCATTTCATACTGTTTTCAGCACAACTCAAAAAAAAAAAAAAAAAAAANAAAAAAAAAAAAAAAAAAAGACATAGCAAGGCACAATAAATCATTAGTTTCTGTAAAGCTTGAAAGAGTTTGACTTGTATGTGGAACGACCATTCCCCACTGAGTTAAATTAAAATGGGTTTATTTCCTTTCACCAAATGCAACAAAAAGCCAATAAGGCAATTTTCTCAAAGACTAGCTTTCTGATGCTGAAGACTGTTTGACCACAGCACTTCTCACACTTGTTCAAAGTTGGGCCACTGGCAAGAAGTTGTAAAAGTTTAACAGATTTCTGATAATAGAATCTGATAATCAGACTCTGATGCAACCCTCAGAAACACCAAGTCAACAATCCATTTCATGTTTCCAGCCAAGTCAAATGCAATTTTAAATGAATGTATATTTCAGAGGATGAATTGTCTGTGTGCACTCTGGCAAGTTAAAGCGGAAAACCAAAATATCTTGTACTGATGTTTCATGTGAAGCAGTTGCGATCAAGTTGGCTGACTCAAGTGCTGCTCCATCATTACGTCATCCTTTTAAATTGCTGCCTGTGAGGAAAAAATGAAATTATTTTAATGAAAACAACATCACAAATATTGCATTGACAGATTATGGATTGACATTTAGAGGTATGTGTGGTTGGTCAGGAAAAATATGGGAAGTTAATTAACATTTTGGTCCAAGATAACTGTCATTTATCTTCATATTAGCAGAAATCATCTTAAGAGTGATATTGTTTCCTTTTGGTTTCAGTGGGATTAAGATTTTTAAATTAAAGAAAAGAAAAAAAAAATAGTAGTGCAGTTGTATTTGCTTGTACATTAAAGCTACAGCACAGGCTTTAATACACAATTCTGATTTTTTGTATATATCAGATTTTATTTTATTTTAGCTTTCTTTTTAGTTGCCCATATCTAATACTTGTCACATGCTTTAGACTCAAAATAATCCACATGTACAAATGAGGGCTTAGTTTCCTAGACAGATAAACAAAATGAAGCAATGGCTGCAAATGAGACAGACATAATTATAGAAACTTTGCCCAAGCCTGCCCCATTACTTCCCCCCCTTCTGCTGTTTAGAGGTATGGGTGGGGGATCAGCTTTCGATCCCCTGGGAACTCACTTTGATCCAGTCCTTTTATCTTTGAATTATTTATTTACTACTTTCTTTTTTCTGTTTCACAACCCACAATAGTTCCATAGCGCCACAGATACATTTGCACCCACATACCTGCACACCTAAGCACAGACACATAGACATTAGAGGCAAGTGTGTATGTGTGTTTGTGTGTCTATCCATGTGGAAAGAAAGGTGGAAAAAGTATCTTTAAAGGTCTGTAACATCATAATTATATTTTAAGATGGTGAAGCAAACAGCACTTGTTGCAGTTTGGGTGTGTGATTGTTGCTGTGTCTTTCTTATGCACATAAAGTGCAAGATGGGAATTTCCTTGATTTTATGACTCACACGGCATTCTGATGTGTGAAAAATGAAGGCAAGAACATTTCCATCTGCATGTTTAGATGACAGTGCATTGGCAGATATTTAATACATGCAGTAATGGATTTATTACCACATTCAAATGGAGCCCCCAAAAAGACTGAGAATGTCTGTTTCTAAGTTTTTTTTTTTGTTTTTTTGTTTGTTTNTTTTTTTTTTTTTTTTTTTGGAGTTTACCGCTTGTATCTGATGGGTACCAATGTGGGCAAAACATGGAGATGGGGTCACTTGTACCCGTACACCTGCTGGTGTAAATGTAGCATTACTAATGAGATCCAAAATAAGTTTATTATAAGAACATTGATACTTCACTTAACAGGCTTAAAGAGAGCGAGACAGACAGTTGATGAAATGACACTCAACACGTTAAAAAATAATGTGTGTAATGAATGTTTCAATCAGCCTTGAGATAAAGGGCAGCAAGATATGCAAATTACAATTTATAGGACAAAAACAAAAAAAAAAAGATGAAGTAATTGCCCAGAATGCATTGTTTGTTTTGCAGAGTGGAGATCTTTAATTTGTCATGGTCTTATTGAAGTTTGAAGTGTGAGCGCACAGACACCAACACGACCCCACACAGTCACACTCGTAAAAACATAATGACATGGATTTGCACAGACACAGACCCACTCACACACATACGCTTACACACACCTCTGAGACCTGGCCTAGGTCTTCATTGTAAATACAGCGCTTCATGTGTGTGAGCTGTAGTTGAGTTAGTAACTAATTAGTTTGGCACAGCAGAGTTCTTCCCAGGTCCTGTGTGTGTGTGTGTGTGTGTGTGTGTGTGTGTGTGTGGTGGTGGTGGTGGTTATGGAGTGCAGTGGAGGGGTTAATCCTGTCTACTTGTTGTTCTACACCACTGCCCCTCCTCCCCCTAACCCCTTCAACTCTGTCTCTCTTTCCCTTTCTGTCTGCCTTCCTCTTGTTGGCTCTGTTCTATCCTGGTCTTCTACTTCCTGTTTCCCCTCACCTGTCTGCTTGGTCTTTCTCTTCATTGCCACACAGTCTCTCATTATTTTCTGTCTCCACACTCAAAACTGTTCTTATTTTTGCCCTCTTTTTTTTTTTTTACCATCTCTTTCATTCCCTTTTCACTTCCTGCACACCTCTTTGTTCTCCCATGCCTATTTTAATTAATTTTATTTCAAAACTACTTCTCCACATCCCTCACTCTCTGACTGTCTTATTTTCTCTCTCCATCCGTCCATCGCTCTGTTCCACATTTAATGAATGCCCCTGGTATTGGACTAATCCAGCATTGGAGTGTTCTCAGTGTCTATCTTGCTTCATTTCTCTGAATCTCACCACTCATCCTCAGTCTTTACATTTTTCCCTTTCCTCAGCTAATGAAAGTCCCCAGTATCTTTCTAATCCAGTGTCTCTCGCCCTCCCTCTCTCCCTCCACCTTTCTGTTGCTCTTTCTTTTCCTCTTCCTCTGCTTAGACTAATGAAAGTCTGTGGTGTTGGTCTAATCCCCTGGCTGTGTGCTCTCAGTCTCTTTGTTGGTCAAATCTGACTAATGCCCTCCGTCTCACTCCACAGCGCAGGAGCCTCTTACCTCAGCCCTCATGGACACACACACACACACACACACACACACACATATCTCCTTGGGAAATAATACGGTTTCTGAAAAATTTATTTCCCTGTCCCTGGTTTTGTAAATTTCTCGAAGAGAGAGCCAACTGTATAATGCTTTTGTGTAGTTGCAAACACACACAAGCTTGTGCACACAGTAACACACACAGCCAAACAATGACCCACACACGCCCTAATACTTTTCTTTACATCTATTTCAATATACCACCATATTCCCACATTCAAGTGCTGTCTCGAACTTATATTTGTGAGCATTACCAGATGTGAACTAATTGCAGCTTTTAAATGAACACTCCCTGATTCTCAATAGCACCCAATAGGGCCCCAATTCATAATCCCTTCCACCTCTGTGTTTTATTTATTAAAACTTCATTGTAAACTGTGTTGTGTTTCATCTCTTTAACAGTCGACTGGGAGCAAATTTGGGGATTTTAGCTGGATGCTAAAACGAAGCAGGGAGTGTGTATTTCAGAGATGTGGTCCTAACAGAGGGAAGTCATACCAATAGCAACATTTAGCCATAAGAAAAGAACAGTTAAGCTATTAGCTGGATCCAGTGTGTACTTGTACATGTTATGTCAACTTCAGACTAGAAATTCAAAAGACAATAGACTATTTGTCAAGAAAACTGACACTAAATACAGCAATTTGATTAATCATATGTATCAGTTATGGGGAAAATCTCTACCTTCCCAGTGCAAACACAGCAACATGATGACTTTTGAAAAATTCCAGCTCTTAATACATAACAACACAAATATCAGGATACTTTGACAAAAATCATGGAAAACATGCTGTTTAGGACAGATAATGAGACTAAAGCAGGTTTCACGTGACTCTGCATACTGTCATGAGAACATAACCTACCTCAACAGAAATTAATGGCTGATAGATGGCAGGAAAAATGCAATTAGCACCTTTAAATGATGATGCTGGTGAGTTTGCATGTTTGAACCCAATAAATATTACCATACTACCCATTAAGTTACTGCCTGGCAAAAATAACAGTCTATATCTTGTAGCATTAAAGGTAGGTTATTGTGAATTGGCATATATAGCTCTCAGATGGTCTTATGACTTTGAAAAAACAAAAAAAAACAACCTTGCTTGAATCATGTGCAAAATGCTTATGTCACCAAGGCATCTGCCAACACAAATATTTGTATAAATGAAGGGTGGGTGTCTGTATGCCTCAGTGTATGTAGAAGAGTCCTACAAGGCTGAATAGTAAATTTTTGCATTTAGGACCTACTGTCACCATCGATTTGTACCTACGCTACGTTGAAGCTACACTGAGGCACTGACCCTGACGCCCACATTCAGGTCAAAACAGATCATTTTCAACCTCAGTACCATCAGTCATTGCAATAACTGCATCCAGGCAAGAGGCAGGTTGACCCAACCATGACTTTTCCATTATAGGGCAGCTACTGGCCTGATGTAACCCCAGTCATCCTCTCATAGCAGCCTCAGATGTTAATGGGTTATATTGACATGCTGATACATTACATCCCAATAACACACATGCAAATGTTTTCATCAATGTTTCTGGATGATGTGTGGAGTAGTATCCTATCAGAAAGATATGCTCATGATAAATATAGCATGTTGTGCACTGAGTTTTGTATATTGATTTTTTTTTTTTTTTTTTTTTTTTTTCTGACGTCTTCCTGTGCTTGCTGCCGGAAGCACAGCACCATTGACTTTGCATTATGATGTGATTGTATGTATTTGGGCACTTGCATGAGTGAATATGTGTATCTGAGAGTGAATTTGTGTGTGTGTGTGTGTGTGTATGTGTGTGTGTTTATTTTACATGGGTGGGTGTCTGTATGCCTCAGTGTGTGTAGAAGAGTTCAGTCTTTCAAAATACTGACCTTGTTTGTAATATTTTACAGTCATTAGAATGCCTGTTTATGGAGAATGTTCCATAAATCACTGGAAAATATAACAAAACACAAGTGTGAGTTTATCAACAAGGGAAAGATGTTTCAGGCATTGCATATTTTCAGCTGTGGACTTCTTACTGAGAGGTTAAATTGTTTCATTCAGGTTGAGACTGGATTTAAATGGAATTGCAGTTCAGGATCTATAGGTTGGATTATGTTGGACTATTGGTCTACAGGCGTGAGCCTCAAGCAGGGTCAGATTGGCCATCAGGAGAGGCAGGACTTTTCCTGGTGGGCCACAGCCATCTGTGGGCCGGGCCGGTAACCCCCCCCCGTTGACAACTTGAATTGTTGGTACCTCAGGTGGCCCCAACAACACGAAAGCAAAGAGCGACAACGACAACTTAAAGTCCTGGTAAAAATTAGCATCCAAATCCGACCGTGGCCTCAAGTTTTGCAGCTTTAACAATGTTCAAAACATATTACCAACTACATTACACTATAAAAATAAGGGGAAAAACCCCATAATAGAATATGTCCCCTTTAAAATTCATACATCAGAATCAGAATCTAATTCTGCAGGGCACAATTGCCATACAAGGTATTTGATCTGGTTAATTAGCATGCTAACATATTCCAAGCTGGATAAAGCATTTGCAATTACTGAAAGAACTGGCAAGAGACAGGATGGTCAAATAACTCCCACATAGTGATTAGAAGGTTCCCATTCTTTTCCTAGTTAGTGCAGACGAAATTATGAATTTAAATTAGGAACATCTCAGTCCATAGAGGTAGAGTTTCCAGTATGTCTCCAGATTCTGACATGTAGAGTGCAGTTACAAATGCCTGACAATAGACTTTGTACACACATACTGTAATTTTGCTTGAAAACTGGGTATCCACCATTTCAAGTCTACCTTCTGAGCCATCTGCTCAATGGAACATCAACTCATGTTTGACAGTACAGAAACAAAATAAATTGTTCATAGCAAATTTATTTTATCAACATTTGTAGTATACTAGAAACATTGAATTATGGATCTTAGGCAATGGATTTCCTTTCACAAAATTAATATAAAATATTTTAGGATGAAACAATTAGTTAAACGAAACATTCAGTATCCATGAACATTTACAATCACAGACTTGAAATATTTTGCTTGTCTTTGACNCCCCCAGCAAATGAAGCTGTCATTACAGTCAAGGAAGTACAAGCCAGCCAAAGGTGAATTCCACCTCTGCCAATGGACTTTTTCAACTTACAAGGCCTCAGACAAGATTCTTCTAATTTATAAGTGATGTGTAAAGGAAATGTGTGTGCGTGTCTGTCACTGTGTGTGTTTTGTGAGGATATGTGTGCAAATGAAGTCAATATGTGAGACTGAGTATTTGAAATATAATGCGAGAACAGCCGTGTCCCTTGAAGCATCTAATGAGGCATCATTTATGGTTTAAGTGGCGAGAGCATTTCAGTCATTTTTTTTGTGTTGAAAGACAAATGATGAAATCTAATTTAATATATTCAGGAACAACTGGGAAAAAACTCAGGTTTATTTTTCAAATATTTATGTAAAAACTAAGACCTGATTTCTCTAGAGATCTAGCTAGTAGGTAGTTGAGTCAAAAAGGAAAAGAATATAGTGGAAGAGGAGATGGAGAGACAGAGGAAAGCATGAGATGGATGTGAAGAGTGCATCAACTGAGAGACCACTGAGACAAAAAGGGTGGAAGGGACACATACAGAGATGCAAGCCCGCAGACATAGAGAGCATGCGCACTATGGAGCTTATTAGGAAAGGGGAAAGGTGTCCCCATCGCTCCTGGCACCTCTAGCTTCCTGTCTCATCCCACAAAATCTGCCATGAAATCAGTTCCTCTACTTCTTGCATCCTGCTGTGGGTGTAAAACCACGGCAGAAGCAAACGGAGAGAATAACGAAAAAGCAGGGGTGTTAATCCACCCTTTGGCCTGCAGGCTTGGGGATTTGAGACTAACTCCCATCACTTACCTTGAAGGAGGAGGAGGAGAAAGAGGTGGAGGAATATGAGTGTAGGCCAAAGAAACAGTTATGTTCTCCCTGTGCATCACATTGCCTGGCCCTTTTCCATCTGTCTTCCTTCTCTCCTTGCTACTCTTATAGTATTGCAATACGGCCTGTCTCTTTCCGTTTCCCTCGTACTTGCTCACTCACTTGTTGATTATGCATCCCACTTTTCTCCCCCTTGCTCCCTCTCTGTATCTTTCTCTCTCTTTATTCCTTCTGTCTTTTTTCATCCTCCTTGGCCTCTTTGTCTACATTCTCTCTCTCTCTCTCTCTCTCTCTCTCTCTCTCTCTCTCCATCTATTCCTCTCCTTCTCTCAGCAGGCTTTGTTAATACCCATCTACTTTATCTCTAACCACCCTGTAAGCCAATTCAGCTCCCCAAGCAAAGCTATGAACTCCATTCCTGCTGCCAATTCACAATGAAAAGACATCCAAAAGAGCTACGGCAAGATGGCAGTGAGCAACCTATCCATGTGGTGAAGTTTCATAAGGGACTATGGTGTACATCAGATAATGCATGCATGAATAAATGCAGTGCAATAATTAAGTTGTTAAAATAGTATTTAAAAAAGTCAGCTTTAATTAGACAGTCTGCATTAGAGATAAACTGGATAGTATGCAAGAATCATTCTGAGCCAGAGCCAAGGCAATGATGCGTACACACAATTGTTGATCCAGTATTGCATGTTCTTGTGGACTGACATCCACACAGCTATTACAATTGGTAAAACAATTCAAACTCATGTTTTCCCATCAGATATGCAGTCGAATGTAGAAGATTAGTATCACAAGAGAGACTATGACAATAATCTGGTAACTATTAGTTTTGTGTATTTGTATGCTAATTTCGGACCAGGGCGATTGTACAGGAAAAATAAATAAAGAATAACATAGGCATATAACTCACGAAGATCTATATTCACACTGACAAGGTGCTGCTGCCCATGTGGGTTTCATCTGGATGCTGCCAGTCCAACATGCAGGTTAAGTCAATTTGAAACACTAAATTGCCCATTTATGAGAATATAAGTGTGAATGTGTTTGGGTGTCTATGTGCATAAACCCTGTTACAGACTGGTGGCCTGTCCAGGATGTACCCTGCCTGCTGCACTACCCTCTAGGTCCCTGTCACAATGAACAGAATAAGTAGGTATTGGAAGTGAATGCAAGGGTGGAACATGCTGCTATTAAAGTCATTAAAAGTTAACACAAGCTGTGATTTGTCACACACCAATACGATTATGGGGCTGTATCATGTAATTTCTCAGTAACATAACCCTCAGGACTCTGGTTGGAGTCTTAATTCTGTTGGAGGTTGGATTCTGACAACAGTATGAAAGTGCAGTCATATTGGAAATGGCAGGGTGAAATTTACTCTCAATGGCTTTACCCTCTACCTCTCGTCTGTGCTTACACTTCCACTGTACACTATCTCTCCTTTGTCATGATTCAGTTGTAAGAACAAGCATACAAGCAATCAGAACTTCCTAAACAGCAGCTCTATCTCAAATTGGCTGGCTAATGGAGAGTTACACTATTTTGTGCTCAGCTCAATGCATACAGGATCATTTCACTACTGGAAGTGAATGCCTGTAACATACATTTTCAAATGTGAATGTGAGTTAAGGACATGGAAGCACTATGCCACAGGAGCAGCTGATTTGGTTAATAAAGAGCATGCAGAATAGTTATCAGATTGTGTATGCATAAGTGAGGACTGGAAGGAGCTGTGTCTTAAATTTTAAATTGAAGGAAGAGTGAATTCCCATGAAAAGACAAGATTAAAGGCACCTATTGATGGGAATTTTGATAAAATTAATCTGAGATGTATTCTACTCAGAGACTGAATTACTTGCTTCGATCGTAGCGGTCACATCTTACTGACTGAGTGAAACAGCAGTGGGGACTGTTAACATCAAGACTTGATTATCATTCATAAGTGACAACGACAACTTTGCAATAAGGTAACATTCTGCTTTGGTGTGTCTGTTCAGTGGTACATGAGGCGGGGGGGAATTTTAAACCCATCACACCGTCCCAATCAGAATGCTTACATGCATGTTAAAACTTTGGTTATCTATTTTTTTCAAACATGTCAGCATCATAATTGCTACATTGAAATCGGCATTAAATCAACATTGGAGTAATTTTATGCAATTGAAAGCAATTTACTCAAGCAGTTAATGCTCTATTGGCTTACAATCTGTAGAACCATTCTGTAAGTAGCATATTTAGCCTCGGTAGCCCATTGAATATCAAGTCATATATATTCAGCGATTGCTGGAAGCTCATTAATTCCGTCCATGTGCTTTATGTTGATTACACATTTTTGTCATAATCAGAGTCTAATGTGCATATAAACATGAGAGAAAAATGAAGTGATGCTCTCAGAAGTGGTTGAGGAGGCATCTGGTGCTCTATACGCCTTTTCCAGGCCAACCATCAGGAGTAGGCAATGTGATGCACGTGGAATCTGGGGAGTGGGATTAGAAAATAAATAAATAAATAAATAAATAAATAAAGCTAAATATACACACAAACAAACATTAATGCAAATACATACAGGTCCCATTTTGGTCTGTACACAAGGTTCACTATCTCATTCAGTACATTTCTTAGACTATCTTGTCTATGCCGTTTACTTTTTTATTTATGGTTTTTAATAGAAAATGTTTTATGCTGTTTTAAATTATTTTACACCATCAGGTGTTTGGGAGCTAATTGACCTTGCAGAAGTGAATGTGTGCATTAAATTCCTTCGTGTTGCGAATTATCCAAACCCAGTGGTGCACTGTGGATCTCATCCTGTAGCTAATTATTATCAGCCATCTGCTAAATGCAATGCTCTGCCATCAATCATATTGCTATGTTTTGACATTGTCTCTTTTTTAATGTCTTCTTTTGTGTTTCTCTTCCCCAACCGTGTCTGTCACTATGTCATGTTTGCCTACCTCACATGCCATTTCTGTTTCTATTGTCTATATTTCACACTGTTTATATTTCACAGCTTTTTGTTTCTGTATTTATTTATTCTTTTTTCTGCTTCATTTTCTGTCAGTCTACCTGTTCCTTCTATTCTTATTTAGAATTTGTCCCTAAGGGGATTATTAAAGTTTCATGAAATCTAATTTTGTTTCTGTCTCTGTGTCCTATCTACTCATTTTGTTTGTCTCTCTCTGCCTCTTAACCTCTTTTTTTAATCTTTCATTTACTTTTTCATATGGATTTAACATTTTTCTTGGGCTCTCATTCAGTGTGATTGGTCTTTGTCTGACTTCAGAATCATTCCAATATTTTTCATTTGGTCCACTGCTCCCTATTATAGATTCCCTCCCATGTCCACACAAACATAACCCACATTCTCTCAAATGGATCAGCTCTCCAGGTTGATCTGAACATATGGTGGAAGTGACGTGTAGCAACAATATCAGTGAGCTATGACATGCATTATGCCACATTTAGAAAGCAGCTAAGCTGTTGTATCCATCTCGGAGAGCTTGTTTTTGAGGAGTAGGAGAGGTTGCAGTGAGAGAATTGGTTGGAAGATGGAAAGTAAACAACAACAGCAGGAAAGCTTGATAAAGAGAGTGATGTATTTTGTTTCAGTCTCTTAGAGGGTATGAAGCCAGTTTATCAAGGTCAAGAAAAGTATCACAAAGAAAGAAAGACAGGGGTTCGATTGCCAGAAACCGAGGTAAAAAGGTGAAACCCTAGCATAAAAAGAGAACACCAGATTTGCGTTCAGCTGATTTAATTGGAGAGCAGAAACCCAGACAGCCAAGATGGCTGCTATTGGGCCCTAGCAGAAAACACCAGAGAAATGATCTGATTGTCTGTGATTATACCTAAGTGCAGTATTTTCACAAAGCCCCATTTGTTTTGACAAAAACTTATCCTCTTCCTTAGGAGAGAGGTGAAAAGAGGCAGAAAGAGAGAAAAAGATAGATGGAAGGGATGAGGAGGAGCGCTACATGGTATTAGGTCTGTTGATCCGAATACTAAATTAATCTCATTTCCCTCGTCTCTCTTGTGTTCTCTTTTTCATTTTAGTTAGTCTGTCTCATTAGATTTACCTTTCCTCCACCTCAACTTAGCTGATGTATCTCCCCTCCTTTTTCCTCTTCTTCAACTTTTTACTCTTAT
Organism: Lucifuga dentata; assembly: GCA_014773175.1. NCBI lineage: Eukaryota > Metazoa > Chordata > Actinopteri > Ophidiiformes > Bythitidae > Lucifuga > Lucifuga dentata. The sequence goes on from VXCM01001793.1 coordinate 112,048, forward strand.
AGCTCTCTTCATCATAAACTCTTTTTGGCAGGAGTTGAGGCATGCTCAGGCAGTGGTACTTTGCTGTGTTCAATGTCATTGTTCTCATTGTTGGTGGCATTATTCTTCTCTACCTACAAATCTGTCACAAATCACTTTAATTACCTAAATTAGTGGTTTTCTAAGACTGCAAACAGAATCCAGCCTCATTCAAAGTGACAAGCAAAACACACTAGGCAAAATATTTGACAAAACATCCTTTTTATCAGCCTAAAAGTGAGGCAGTAACAGAGAAAAACATTCCAACCTTCATAAATGCCACATAGATTTATTCACCCAATTTGTCCAAAGGTAATCTTGTGTAGCTAAACCAAACTTCTGCCTGCAGGGAGGTCTGGAAGAAAATCTTGTCAAAACTTTTGATAATGAGATCTTTGGAAATCTGAAAACAGCAATTTGTTCAGCTGTGCGTTTTTAAGGGGACCACCTTCTGTAGCATTTTTTGCTTGATAAAAACATGTTGTCCTTGCTTAATTTTATAGGCTTGAACTGTAATGATAGCTCACCATGTCTCCACCCTTTTCTAACTGACTTTCATGCTAAAATATCACCAGACCTCCTGTGAGGTTGACAGGACAGAGATCAGCCCATGTGAGATTAGCCCAAAGGAAATTATGGTGTTGAGTATGGACACGCCTCTACCCATGATGAATTGAATCTAAGACCAAAATGAAGACTGTCCATTTGGTGAAACATCCAAAAATGCTGGACTTACCAACATCACATCTTTTTTCCTCTCCTCTTCCTTTGATGTAAAGCATCACAGAGCAAGACTTATAGCTATTGAAATGATTTAGTTACTCGTTGAGTTCACAGTCAACAAAGTTGCTCAGTACACCCTAGATTAGTGTCTGCCAGATACATTTTTCATCCAGTTTTGTCAGTTTTTGTTATACGGTACACACCCAGTGGACGTGGCTCAGACTTGGCAGAAATCAGATTTGAACCATTTTTCTGCCTCTAGCCTACTTTTTATAAGCCTCGTTGTTGTCTGTGAAGCACAGTAACATCGTACTGTGTGTGCTCACATCCATACACACTGCATATAAAAAAAATCATTAGGTTTACTTCACAGTTTCCAATTCAAAACCACAGAATTGAGATCATTTCATTTTGTCAAAATGAGTGATTTGCTGAAGGTACAGTCTGATATCCAAATGTAAAATAATGCCAGCACAGTTTTCATCACTTATAAATTAGCTTAAATTTACATGGTCAAAAAATTAAGGAGTAGGACTTCATATCCTAAAGTTGATTTATATGAACAATGAGCATACACCATCAGACCTATTAACATTTATTTAACCAGCAATGTGAATTATGCAAAACAATCACGAGTGAAATATTTTCCCCTTAAATTGTAAAAAAAAAAAAAAAAAAAAAAAAAAAAAAAAAGAAATTAAATTATCAACATATTTCTTCAAATTTCACACTTGGACTCACAAGAATAGAATGTATTGATTGATTTATTAAAGTGGCATGTGGCTTCTGAAAATATGTCCACACACAACAAAGCTGCTAATGATCTTTGATGCAACAAAAAAAGAGAAAAAAAAATTATAATGGTACGAGATAATGTCCTATCAGCAATGTCAGCCACTACATCAAACTAAAATGATGGCTAATTATCACTGACTATAAACTGCATTAGTCTCTGGCCATTGATCCTGTGTTGTCCCATGGAACGGCTTTCTTTGCTCCCTCAGGACAACATATTCAGAACAAATCACTCACAGCTACCTCCCTGCCAGAGCATGAGACAGAACCACTGTTGTCAGGGGGCTCAGAGTGATGGCGGTGTGGTGATGCCTGTCACAGGCTGGGACATCTATTGCTCAGAAGACAAACCTAGGTATTGTGAGGCTGTGGTGAAATGATGGTGAAAACCTGTTGCTGTCACTCACAAATTTTCGCCAAAATTTCCAGAAATGAATCTCTTGCCATATGGGTCTCAAAAATAAATCTATCCATCCATAATACCACAGTGACAGCTGACGTCTGGTTTTCTCTCAAATCTCTCTGAGTTGAACAACAAATAATTGCTAGCCGATTCCTCCATGACCTTCTAGTGGCTGTAAACACAAACTCTGAATTCTAAATAATTCCCTTTAGGGATCAGCAATAATGACCAAGTTGTAGCAATGCTGTATGTAGTAAACATGGACTGAAAACACTGATCCCTTATCATTTATTTTCCATTAAGTATCTGGCAGGATTAAAGTTGTATTCCAGTGATCATGAAAACTATAGTCAATAACCATAAACTTAAAGGACAACATTCATGTTTTAGCTAGTTTAAATACTGATTGTGTATGCTTACCTCCAAGCATTTACAAGTTTACCATATATTTTAGAGACAGTGACTGATTTTGATTTATTTAATCAAAATCACCTTTTGTGAAAATTGTTTCATCATCGGTAATTCAGATGTTAGCATGGGCCATTTTGAATATGCATCTTTTTGATTGATTAAATCAATACGCCAACATCCAAGTAGCAAATAACCTTGGCTATAATGCAAAAAATAACAAAATTCTCATTTATCCTTTCATCCATATTCACATATTGTTTAACTTGTTGGTTTGATTACCTGACAAGATAGCCTGTGAATACATCGCTTTTGTGTCGGGTGACTCTGGATTGCCGGAGCCTCCTTGAACGCATCAACAAGGAGAGTTTCAAAATAGTACGTCTTTGCATATATAACTTTTAGAATAAAATAAGAGTTTTAAATTTCCTTGAAATTGGTACTTGGGCATATTTTAATACCATGTTGGCATAATCAATGTGCCAAATATGCAAAAGCACAAGTATCATCCTTTAAACATCTGTTTCTTAAAGCCAAAGAAAAGAGAGAGCTAAATACTAAATCTGCAGCATCATCGCAGGAGACTTGCTACAGCTTCTCCACTAACTGTGAAGAGGAGAGCAACTTCACCGAGTACTCTTGTGTAATCAATAAACTGAGCTTATCACAGTAACACCGTGTCTATCATCAGGTGTAGGTGATTTAAAAAGACACCTGTGCTAGGAACAATGCAATTTTGTGTTGACATGGTAATTTCCATAATAGAATCACAGGCTTCCGATTGTTGTTTACTGTTTTAATGAACCAAAGCACTGAGAAATTTGTAAAATGCATAATGTACCAATCTGCAAACTGGAAAACAACAACTTTCTGTAATTTTTTCCAACAGCTGCTTTGTTTTCCCTCCATTACCGTTTTTCAGAGATACTGGGGAAAGAGAAAAACAAACACATGAGGTGTTGAGGAGAAGATGGGATGACAGGAGGAGGTATATGGAGCAGAGCACTTTGCTCATCACGCGTCCCCCGTTTAAAAAAAAAAACAGATGTTTACATCGATGAGTAAAGCAGAGAGAGCCCTTTTCACCTTGAAATGTGCTGCGTTTCTGTCTAATCTTCTTTCCTCCTTAAAAAATTACCTTTCTGAAGGGCGCTCAGGTTCAGGGAATCAATAGATCACTCAGGCTGCAAATGTATTATCTTACAAAGGAAGGGGGAGGGAATGGAGAAGGGAGGAAGAAAAAGAGGGATGGATGGAGAAGAGGACAAGCAGCAGGGGAGATGGGAGGGAGGGAGCTGGATAGTGGAAAGAAGGATGAAGGGAGTGTGGAGAAACAGAGGAAGTAAAAGATGAGGGGTGAATGCAAGGCAAGAGGGCTGGTGGGGCCAATGAATGATGAAAGTGTAGAAAAGGAGCTCAGAAGATGGGTGTGAAGAGAGGAGGAAGGTAAGGACAGAGAAACAAAAACAAAGAGATATAAAAAAAAATCCACACTCAGCTGTAAGGGATGGCAAAAAAGAAAGAATTATGGAGGAGAAAATTATGGAGGTTGAAGGTGTTATAAATAGGCAGGTGTTTGTGAAGAGATTAATAGAGAGACAGGAAGCAGGGAAGGGCAGTGAACCAAATGGAAAATATGAGTCACTGGGAAGTGTAAGGCAAGAAAACCTGGTCATCGAAATTGTCAGAGAAGACTGTTGTGTATTAAATTGTGGAGTGAACCTGATAAATGCTAGATAAACTTAAAAAGTTAAGGTCAAAGGTCAAAATTACTAGCATTGGGTTTACCCTATCATACAGTATGCGTTGCTACAAATGATCCTTTCTGGTCTGAAAAAGATTCAGATCAAAATGTTTAATAATGTCATTATTGTTTGTGTGTGTGTGTGTGTGTGAGCTTGTGTGTTGTGCATTTGTGCATCTGTCCAAGAGAGAGCTCTGACTTAATATTGATGTCATTATCTTAGTCATTATATGTGTATGTGTGTATGTGTGTGTGTGTGTGTGTGTGTGTGTGTGTGTGTGTGTGTACATGTGCACACTAATCAGATGAAAAACAAATGTACCTGCAGACGACATTGAGGTCATACTCTCTCTCTCTCTCTCTCTCTCTCTCTCTCTCGCTCTCTCTCTCTCTCAGTCACACATGCACACACGCAAACACACATCCTCACTGGCAAACAGATCAATACATTCTCATTTCACACCTTGCGCAACCAAAGTTCTCCATTGCAGAAACAGCAAAGCGCAGATAGCGAACATATAGAGGCAGCCAGATAAAGAAAGACAGATAAATGATAGACAGATCGAAAGAAAGTGAGAGAGAGGGGGTGGGGGATGGGGGGGTATGGTAGGATGTCAGAAACAAGGTATAAATGGAAAGCTGAAGTCCAATAACGATGTTTCAGGTGGACAAAATGAAACTGGTTGGTAAGAGTATTGGGTCCTCTGGCTAAATAGCTGGCTGTTTGTTGACTGTGTGTTGGTGTTTGTGTATGTGTGTGCTATTTGGGGTGTGGAATGATCAGACAAGTGTTCAGAGTTCAACAGCCCACTCAGTTCCCCTTTTTTCCTCAGTTTGACATTGATCTGGCTCTCACCTATCTCACCGACATGTCCATTTTGTCTTTTTCCCTCCTGCTTTTCAGTATATTCATCCTTTCCTCTCCAATATTCTCTTGCTGCCCCTCTCAAGACACAAATGAAGTGAGACAACGGCAAGCAGGTGGAAGAATCTGGAGTTTAATTTGTTTGACGTGTGGGTGTGTATGTGTGTGTGTTCCTGCAAATGTAGAATATGTCAAGGGGAGACAGATGCTTATAATTTGTCCTTTATTTGAGCACCTTTCCATTTCCCTGTGTGTGTGTGTGTGTGTGCCTCCTTTCTCCAATGCTCACTTCACATTGGCTCCACTCCACAGGCTGTAGACTTTAGTGATCAATGTAAGTGTGTGTCTGTGTGCGCCTATACCTGTGTAATGGACTGGAATCTGACAGTGACTGTCAGTCATCTCACTCCGCTGCAAAGTAGAATTGAAAATGAAGCTCCGAAATGCTCTGCATATGTCTCTGCTGGTTTATGTGGCTGTGTGTGTTGGATGTGTATGTGAGGTATGAGGCATTTGATTAACATCCCTCTCTGCATCATCTCTTTCTGAGGCACCTTCAAACAATAAAAGCTACTTTGCTCTACACCAGTGAGCGTTTGTCATCCCATTGTGCTGGATAACAACTCTGAGATGGTGTTTTTCAGTCATTATTCATCCTTTTATGTTTCCGTTCTTTCTATAGCATTACGTTGTAATTCATATTTCATGAACTGGAATTCTATTTGTGTTTGTTTTATGCCATTTTAAAGCTCAATTGCTGTTTTGTTGCTCAGTGGTGTTAAGCGCAGTATTGGAGTTATAGCTCATTTACTTCTGCTTACATCTGCTGTACATTTCCCCTGTCATTTTGCTATCTTTGATGTAGTTTGATGTATCAATCCAATAAAGACCTCAAGTAAAAAGAATAAAACAGCATTTCCTATGCTTCACTTTTTTTTCCTTTTTTTTTTTCTTTTTTCATATACATTTATCCGATCTCCTCTTTCACCCAGTCTAAAACATTCTCTTGACCAATGAGAAGCCTCTTAATGTGTGCTCTTACAGGAAAACACTCAACTTGCACACAATGAAATAAAAATGAATCTACAAAATTAGGTCAAAATAAAACTGCTGCTTCTGTGTTTACTGTGATGGAGTATCTGGCACAGGTATTTTTCCAGTTTGTGGGATTTTTTTTTTTTTTTTTTTTTTTTTTTATATATACATGAGACAGCATGACAGCAAAATGGCTTTTTTGAAGCGAGAAAAACAAGCTATGATATCTAAAGCTATGCTAACTATGTGCAGACACCAGCAGGAAGTATCTTATGGAAAGGGCAACTTAGACAGGCGGGACAAAAAAGCTTGAACATGACTAGATTTACAGGATCGATGCTTTGTATAGGCCAGACAGCAATGCAAGACACTAGTGGTTAGTGGTTCTTATTCCCACTCAGGCCACCTATACTTTAAAAAAAAAAAAAAAAAAAAAAAAAGTAATTTATCTTAACTGAGTAAAAACAACATTAGATCATTTTTGACAGGGTCTTTGCTGTGTCTTAGATTCTGGAGCAGGGTTACACTTGGGGATAGAGTAACACATGAAAAAAACCCACAACCACTGTGATCTAATTCAAGGCTGGGGTGTGTTTTGAATGTAACCTAGCAGAGCAACAAAATCTAACACATGTTAAACAAACAAAACACATGTAACTGAAAATCTGTTGCCAACCACTGTAAAATTCACTTTCGTGCCCACAAAGTGACCAAAGTCGGGCTGCTTTGCCCAACTTTGGTCACTGAACTGACACTGAACTGAGATGCTGTGCTCCATTCTACACACTCTTCTTATGTCACCTGTTTTTAGTTAAGTAGTGGACATGAAAGTGAGTCTTGGCTTTCGTGCCAAGTCAAAGCCAGTCAACCTCATCTCAGTGTAGATGTATCTTCAATGATGATGGTCATGGGCGGTGTTCTATATGTTGCTCCACCCCCACATATGTAACCCTTCCTTGGAATCAAAGACACAGCTAAGGGCAGTTGCACTTTTTGGCCACAATTGCTTACTTACATATCCAGGCAGACACAGAGCAACATTAACAACTCACTGGAGTTTTCTTTCTGTCCACCTGATGAATGTAAGTCAACTTTTTTTTTTTTTTTTTTTTTTTTTTTAACCAGTCACTTCTTATCTCTCAGTAATTTGATGTTTGACAGATAGCATACAGTGGGTTTATCAGAATTTGTTTGCTGGAAACAGATGCCTATTGAGTCAAATCATTCTAAGGCAACTCCCTTAGATTGTCCCTTCATGATTTTCCTTATCCATCAACTGTTAAAGTTAGATGTAAGAAAGAGTAAACCGAAAGAATCCCAAATTATTAATATTTTATTTTGATATTTTATGTATAATAATACCCTCCGACATATGGTACAACTATTGTGCAGTTAGGATAAACTGTTTCTGCTGTCTATAGTCAATACCCAGGGTTAAGTCATGTAGCATTCTCTTAAAGTTCATTGTATTCAGTATAGGTTAGGGAATTCTTTTAAATTGCAGCATTAGATTTTTGGCTCAGCCTCAGTGGGAGACCAAAGTTTCTAAACCCCTTGTGAGGAAAAATGATTTTGAACATTGGACTATGTAAGTGCTGTTGCATAAGAGTCTTCATGATAATTGGTTGACAAATATACTGTAGTTATGTAAAGTGTGCATAAGCATCCATCTGTGGGTATGTCTGTTTGTATTTGCATAGTTATTCCTTTGTAATTGTCCAATAGCGTTTGTGTTTTGCCGTTTTTGACTTTGCCCTGTGTCCACATCACTCTTTATCTGCTTATTTTTCTTGTATTCACTCTTTCTGCGCTTTTTCCTCCTCCTCGTCTTGCTCTTGTTGTTTCAACAATTTGTCATACCCTAATATTCAGCATTTGTCATATATTCCAGTCTTTTCCCACATATTCTTAATCCTATACTCCATCTCTGTCTTAATTCTTTAAAACCACAATCCTTTATTTCTTCCCTTTCTCACCCTTTGCTGATATGGTTTGGTGTTCATTTTTCTTCCAGACGAGTGTGGCCACAAGCTTCGAACAGTGCTGATAGGACATTTCCCTACAGCAGTCATTTAGATTCACAGAAGGGCTGGGGTTGACGCAAGGTGTGCCCATAAGGGGCAGCAGCACTTGCTTGGCCAAACCTGTATAATGGATTGCATTGCTAATAAACAATGAAAGGGCTGGAGAAAATAGGGTGTGTGTGTGTGTGTGTGTGTGTGGGAAGGCATAAATGGGAAGAGAATGCTAATAGTTCTGTCAAGACCTTGATGAGCAAAGCATTTATTTAAAGCAACATACAAAAGTGCATGCCTACACACAAACACACACACACACATGTGTGTACATGTATGTACAGTACGCGTGGTACATGACAATGATCCTTGAAAGATGAATTTTACCTTTTGAGATTTGCTGCAATATGTTTTTTGTTTTTGTTTTTTTAATTTGCATTTTTTATCGAATTCTCATCTTCTCTCTTTACATGAGTAATGACCTGTATGCTGGTGTATAGCTGCTGATTCTAAATTACAGGCATTTACTGAGCACTCACAATAAATAAATACATTTATTGGTTTCTATAATCAAGGGGTTGCGTGGGCAGAGACCAATTCCAATAATACAATGACTTTGGATGATTACTCAGAAACCACTTCATACTCATTTAGTGTATTTTTTTTATGTATTCAAGTAATATGGACAGAGTACAAATGTTTTTTTTTTTGTTTTTGCTTTACATTCATCCTGTTAAGCATTCATAAATGAAAACTGTGTTCTACAGTATATACATCTTTCTATCGCTGACCGGATCTGTTAGAGATGCAATGCCTTGCTCAAGGACATTTATTATTTCCGTGGGAGCTCTAACCTGTTTGCTATCCACCCACAATTTGGAGCAAGCTATACAGCTAAAAGCTCACTTCTCTGTCTTCCATGTTTCCGTTTTTTTTTTTTTTTTTCAAAGTATACTTCCAAACATTCTCCATCGAAACAGTTTTTGGGCTTGTGGCCAGCTCCGTACTTTGAATTTTGGCTCATTGTGGCATCCATGCCAAAAGAGTCGAGCAAGGCCAAAGCAGGTCAACCCACATGAAAACTGATGAAGTATTGCAATATACACTAAACTAGATTTACATTCAGACTTTGTCACTGTCTGCTTACTCACTGCCGTATCATCACCGTAGCAATTCCTCCGGGAGATCCAGGGCACTGCTGTGTGAAAATAGGAAGCGCTGTCATCAGCATTTACTGGAGGACAAGAGACTGAGAGAGAGAAAGAGAGAGAGAGAGAATGGGAGAGAAAGAGAAAGACCTGGAAAGAAAGGGGAGAGAGTGCAAGCAGGTAGAGAGGTGAACAGAGAAGGGCAGAGCTGAGGAGGGAAGGATGACAGATGGGAAGAGGAAGGTGGAATGATAGACATGTATTGAGGGAGAAAGAGATAGACAGCTCAAGTTAAAATGTTGAATTATATAGATGGAAAGGAAGAATGGTGACAGAATGCGTGCCTAGGGCTTGTTGTGAAGGGAATGTAAAGAGTTGAGCTAATGAATGACTCTCACTCTCTGACACACACACACACACGGATACAGGGTGAGCTAAGATAATGACATCAGTGTTAAGTCAGCGATGACTAAGTGCTGTTCAGCATTAGATGGCTCATCCTGGTGCTAGTAAGCATAACAGTATGATGTAAGATGATGTCTAAGTTCTCTGCAGGTTCAGGTCCACATCCTGTAGATCAGCAGCTTATGGGTTTGATAATGTGAAATGATTTTTTCTGTTTCATCTTTTCCTTTTATGCTTCCTGTGTACTCTCCTAAAGATATCATGACTATTTCAAGGTTTTGATCTCAGTCCAATCCGTAGATAGACCCATGGAACTCGAACAGGTCCATGGGCCCAAGAGTTCAGGGGAACCCCAAAGCCAGGGCTTCATCGCCAACATTTTATTTATTGATGAAGTTAAGACAGAATGGTAGGGGCAGTGTTCAGAATGTGTTGTGCCCGCAGGAGACCATTGCTCATAATGTGCCAACCACAAACCAACCACAAACTCTGGAATGTCTTCTTTGTGATGTGACCATCAGAAAGTTCTGGACCAACTAAAAGGTAATCTATTATTATTTGATCTAAAACCAGAGAGGGCTATGTGCATGTTGTCAACATGAACCTCCACCTTTGATTAACTAATCAGACATTGTTAAAAAGTCATACTGGATCACGCTTATCTAACATGTATTCAGATTAGCATGTTGAAGGTTAGCATGTTATTGCATGTGCTCAGTATGCGCTGCATTCTCCTGTTCAGCTGTCAGAAAGCAGCACGTCTTCTTCATATAATGAGAGCAGTCTAGAGAGTGAGAGCAGTTTTGAGATGTGCTAGCATAGTTTTGCTTAATATTTGTCATTTGTCCCAAATGATGACTCGGACCACAACATGCAAATTCAGTCATTCCTTGTATACACACACCCTGCNAAAAAAAAAAAAAAAAGTACATTTGTGACCAATGAGCAGCATGAATGTCCTCATATGGCTTTTGTTGATCTATATTTTGTTTTGCTTCAGTCTTTTTTGTGTGAAAGCAAACTGCAACAAATATAACAACCTTTACTCAAAAACAGACTCTTTGTATCATGTAGCACTTAAAAAGTCATTTTGAAAAATAATAACAAATGTATATAGTAGTCATGCTACTGTGTAATACTTTCTTACTGAGGACTTACTAAGTCTTTAGAATTTATAAAAGAGACAAAGATTAGGATATTTCAATACTTCTCTAGAAAACAAGTGATGCAAGGATGTAAATGTCCTTGTGCATGGAGCGTGTATGTGTGAGTGTGTGTGTCTGTGTGTGTGTGTATGTGAGACTATTCCACTATTCCACTCTTGTGTTTGCTCAGAGCAAAGCAACAGACAGTGGACTGTATTTTAGTGAAAGCTCCAGTATAGTTAGTATGTTTATCTGGTTGCTGAGGTTCTCGGCCACCCAACTAACTGTGAGTGTGTGTGTGTGTGTGTGTGTGTGAGAGAGAGAGAGAGAGAGAGTTTGAGCATTTTAATGCATGCATGTCTAAAAATATGTATGTTTACTCAGCCTATTTGCCAAGTCTTTAGTAAATATAGCAAATACAGTAGCAGCATAGTCCAGGCCCACACACATTCAGGTACACAAATGTGCACATGCACACATACACGCGCACACAAACACTAACTGTTCATATCCCATGGTCTTTACCACAGGAAACTATTTGCAGAGATAATTTCTATGGCCGTCATGTAGGTCTGTCTATTAGTTGGGTGGCCTTTCACACATGCACAAACAAAATGCATGCACACACACACAAGAGAGAGAGAGAGAGAGAGAGAGAGAGATGTAAGAATACAGAAAAAAGGAGAAAATTAGTTTCTTTCTATTTCTCACTGTTTTCATATATGTTTCTCTTAATACCTTTCTTCTTCTGCCTCTCTTTTTCTGTCTTCATCTGTCTCATTCTCCTGTCTTTTCTGCTCCTCTGTATCTCAGTGTCCTTTTCTTTTTCAAGTTTCTCAGTCTCCCTCTCCATCTTTCTCTCTGTATCTCAAAGTATCTCTCTCTCTCTAAGTTCGGTCCTTTACCACAATTACTGTTTTTGTTCAAGATCAATAACGTTTGACAGCAAAAACACACTTAGATATTCAATTTTGAGACAAACTATGGGTTAAATGTAAATGAAATAAATTTATAAACCACTGAGTCACTGAATTTGACCCTCCACTCCATGCTTTAAGACAAGTACAGCATCCTTGCAAAACAATAGGGCAATGTGTGTTCCCATACCACTATTTGAATCCCCTGGTGAAAACTAGGAATCCACACCGCCATCCCACATAGCCCATGGGACATATGGACATTTTCCTTCTGTGCTTGGTGCTCATAATCAGAAGCAGGAAAGTTTTAGAATTTTCAGCTATAACTCCTTTTAGAGATGAAATCTGTTAAATTGCTGGCATCAGCTAAGTGTTGAAGTGGTGCTTTTAGCCATTCAAAAGTAGTCTCCTTTTCAGCAAACCACCATCGAGGCTCTGTTCGAACATGCCAGAACCTTTATGAATACAGGCACAATTCTCACAAATCTGCTAAGCAAGACTAGGTAATGCAGTGAATTATGTGTAATACACAAGACGAGAGATTGTTCACAGCTACATGGCAAGTGAGATTCAGTTACGCAACGGTGCCGTTTAAATGTCTGCTTAGCTTCAGTGCGGTTGGAGAGAAGCCCTCTAAGTTCTGTATCTACCCAATTTTCCAGCCTTTTTATCATTTGTAAAAGATGTGTGATCTAAGTGCAGTGTCACCTTCTAGTCTTGTGTGATTGGTCCCCACACTATACATTAAAAACATCTCATGTTTATGTATGATTATGTATCGCCATAATCTTGTACATGCCTTTGTTGGCATTGTATGGCATTTATTGTGCCTTTAAGGAAATGTTATGGAGATGTTCCTAGATCCTACCTAAAATTACCAGAGCTACTTTTACGGAAAGGTGACGCAGGACGCAGGATCCTTTTTCAAACATGAGGCATTGAATTGCCAGCCTATTCACAGAATGGGATGCATGTCTGAAAAGGGGCTTATGATAGAGAGTAACAGACCAGCACACTGATATCCTGGTATTCTGTATATCGTTTGCTATCAGAAGTCAGTGTTCATATTGCTGGCCATGAGGAACACTGGAACTTGTCCAGTGCAGGGCTGAATATTTTGCTCCTCAGAGAAGCCTTTGCATGAGTAGCATATCAGTATTCTAGCACTGAGTTGTTTTCTGTTTCTGCATTGGAGGATGATTTATATGATTCCATGGTGCAAAAACGTGGATAATACAGATATACAGAATGCATTTACTGTTCTAATACAGTCATTTAACTTATAATGCATGTATAATGTTTACTTTATTTGATGTTGTTATTTACATTGTCAGTTGAGCACCCATAGCACCAGTTTAAAGGACCATACTGGCCATTTTGTATGTTTGAGCCTAATATATTCAATTTTCATACATATTATGTTACATTACTGACAATCATTTCCCAAAGGATAAAACCATATTCCAGCTTTCCTGATATTTTGCAAAATCTCTTAATCTTTCAAAATCAAACATTCAAGTGATACACCCACATTAAAAATTGATGTTTCTCCTGCTAATAGTTATGCAGCCTCATGAAGTCACGGTCATTTAAATTTTTTGATAAATGCAGGTCTTCTTTTGGGACTATATTCTCCGGTGGAGGCATGCATTCACTCCATGCTTTTTNGATAAATGCAGGTCTTCTTTTGGGACTATATTCTCCGGTGGAGGCATGCATTCACTCCATGCTTTTTATTATGCTTATACACTAAAATTACGTAACTTGGAAAAAAAACAAAAAAACAAAACAAAATCTGAATACATGTCTTGTTTGTGATGCTGGATTACCTATCCTAAGAACATTTCAAGTATCAACAAGTTGCTTTTAATAATATACCAGAATGAATTGAATCCAATGGTGGTCTGGAAGGTAGGGGGAAAAAAAAAAAAAAAAAAAAAAANTGCTTTGGGAAATGATTGTCAGTAATGTTACGTGCATGAAAATTGAATATATTAGGCTCAAACATGTAAAATGGCCCGGTATGGTCCTTTAAAGTCTAGTAATGAAGGCAGAGGGAAACTTGATGTTTATTGGTTAATTAAACAACACATATTACACAATGCTGCTTGACTTAATAAAAGCTCCCTCATTAAACATTCTCAGTAATATATATTTTTTTTTCTGTAATGAAAGCAGTAATTTTAATAGTTAAACAAAAACTACACATCTTGCTTTGAAAAAAAGTAACTGCAGGTTATTAATGTTGGAAGCTTTATAGAATTTTATGAGTAAGGAGCAGGTTTACTATATGAGATGTTATTATATTTCATTTTGTTCAAGTTTTTACTAACTTATTTGTGTCTGAGCTGATGCAGTTAATTTCAGGTCAGTGGTTTTGGACTAGGAAAGGTAAGGTGTGTGTGTGTTTGTGTAAGTATGTGTGTGCATGTGTGTGTGCACGGGCAAGGTCTCAGCTCTGGTTCTGATTAACTCCCTGTAAAAACACCTCTGTTCAGAACATCACAGTTCCTACATTACACACTTGTCTCTCTCCTACACATACACATGCGCGGACACACACACACACACACACACACACACACACACACTTACACACATGCTGTGTAGCTCCTGGAGGCTCCCTGTTCACAAAGGGGAGTGTACACCCATCACTCAAAGCCTTATAGGCCCGAAGAATGCTCTCTCTCTCTCTCTCTCTCTCTCTCTCTCTCTCTCTCTCTCTCTCTCNACACACACACACACACACACACACACACACACACAACACACAGACACAAAGTGCTCTGTTTGCTTAGCTTTGATACACTTATAGAGTTCAGAGGTGAGAGGGCTGGAGGTAACACCATGTTTTTCCAGAGCTTTCCAACCACCTAAATCTGCTTCTACACACACAAGGAGGTCCAGATGGTTGGGTGGAGACAGAAACACACACACACACACACACACACACACACACACACAGAGTCATTTTCAAATGCAAAAGCACAAACAATAAACACTCATCCCTGCATATTGGAGATATGCTATGTGATGCAAGACAGGTTTGAGATCAGGTTGAGTTTGGTTTGGGTGTTATTGAATTCTAACTTAAAAAGGGAATATTCTATGCACATTGAGGTACATTGAAGTGCATAGCAGGTGTGTAAAACAGCACATGTAAGAAAGCATCTTTGTTTCATGTACTGTATGCATGTTTTCAGGGAGTCTGTCAAGAAGAGACAGAGGGGAGCAGAGAGAGAGAGAGAGAAGGCTTCTATTTCTGCTATCCAAAGCAAGCATATCTGTATTGAAAGGGGATAACTTTCCATTTTGGGTTTCAGATTTGGCCCTATAAGTCCTGTGGGGACTGAAAGTTGCAGCTACAGGCCTCACTCAGGTTTCAGGTTCACATCAGCGTAGGCCTCCAATGCCCACACACACACACACACACACACACACACACACACACACACACACATCCACTATAAATGATGATCTAAACAAAGGAATAACAAGTATTTAAACACCACATTATTAATACACACACACACACACACACACACACACCATCTCCTATTTTATGGAGCCGCACACATACATACACANACACACACACACACACACACACACACACCATCTCCTATTTTATGGAGCCGCACACATACATACACACTCATATACAAGTTGGCACAGTAGCTTCCATGTCAGGAAAAAGTTCTTTGTAAAACATGGAAAAGTGCTGGTGCAGGCAGGTACAAATATAACTTCCTGCACTAATAGCATAGCACCTTCCTTTGTTGGCAAGATTTTTTTTGTAGCTTTCAATGACCTGAGTAGTGACAAGAACATCTTTCATTTTGTTATATTTTTTTTTACAATATCCTGTTACCGCATGCCCATACAACTTGACAAATATTCTACTTAATACAAGATTAAAAATACAGCCCTAGATTTGTGTTGCAGCTCTGGGTTTCTAGTTGAAGCTGGGATGAAATGTAGAGCATTTTCAGTCAACAAAATCAGGGAGTGTTTCTTTAAAGAATAACTGTCCCAGAAATAGTGTTAATGCAGTATGTTATACACAGTCACGGATTATAACTGTGTATAATGGACTGTCATGGATCATGACTGTGTATAATGGGATACACAACTCTAGTGTGTGCTAGGCGATCTATACTTTAGCTAGAGCCATAACATAGGCTGGACACTGTGTATGATGCTGGATTCTACCATTACAAACCCTGTTGTCGTAAGATTCATGATACATGGTAGCCAACTTCTTCAGCCACTCTAAATGCAGCCAGCTGAGAGCAGTCACATGTGATCAATGGCTGAATTTATCACTACCAGCTCAGCTCTGTCATCCACATGCATGTGCATTTGTGCACTTATGTGTGTTTGTGCATGTGTTTTATGGATTCGACCCCTGATATCTCTTGAGACACAATTGACATTGTCTTTAGCAAGCAATTATAGTTAGAATGACTGTGATAAAGGTCACAGCCATCAAGCTAGCAACACTCCTCACCAAATGCCAACCGTGCACAGCAGTGTGTGCATGTAAGTGTATGCGTGTGTGTATGCTGTACCCAGAATTCAGAATTCCGGCAAGCTTGTCTCTGTGCAGTGCTTGTAGGTAATCTTCAGCAATCCTCCATGATTGATGAGAGAATTAGTGTTGCCAAGCTAAGCAGAGCATCATGGGAATGAGGAAGTGTTATTATTGGAGAGGGATCATGACATTAAAGGTTACGGAGCCAACAGGATTTTCAAATTCTGTACATATGTGAGTGCTTGATGAAAAAAAAAAAAAAAAAAAAAAATCTCCAGAACAATTATTGATGGATGAGGTGTCATAAATCCATATTTCCTGTTAGTATTGTAGTTGGGGTCACAACAAACTCATCAGTCATTTCATCTGATCTAATTAATCCATGAATTCTATGCAAAAAAATACCTGAAAATGGTTTAGCATCATAATTTTGTTTGAAAATGAGTCTGAGAATGTTTATTCATCCAATCAGTACAATAAAAATGTGTAATGCAAACCAAATACCTGCTGTTTGGTGATTCTCCTTTCTATTTGTTACTTGTGATTTTTCTGTTTATTATATTATGCATTTATTCATGTAAACCTGACTTAATTACAAAAGGTTTAAGTATTATTTGTATTTATTTATTTATTTATTTTGTTATTCACAACTGTAATAACTTTTGGAGACTATAGATATTGAGAATGTCACTCTTTTTGTGTTTTTGCCAATTTCTATTGATTTCAAAGGGCTTACTTAATTTTATTTTTAATAAACTTAATATTCTATTAATAATTATTAATTATTTTTATTTTTTAATTTGCCCTATACAGAAGTTCTCTATTTTTAATGTAATTGAAATAATAACAACAGCAATAACAACAGCAAAAAGAACAATGAGAATAAGCATAAATGCATTATACCATCGCTATCATGCAGCTTAAAGAGTTTAAAAAAAACAACAACAGTGAGCTTCAATATCAGTAGCATTTTTGAGCAACAAATATTTATTTAATTTTGAACTGAAACTTTGAGGAAAAAAATCCAGCTGATGTAATTGTGCATCTTGCCTTGTAAAAGTTGCTTGTGTTTTGTTGCCTCAGGGTAGGACATACGTGTCAAAAGTAAGTCAGTTAATCATCAGTTTGAGCAGAATTGATTTACCAGTGTGCCCTATGGACAGCAGTTTCAAAGTGTTACTTTCCTTGATGATGAAATTAAAATATATTTTCTTGAATTATTCACCTTTTCCTTTTGTTCTTTTGTTTTTGCTCAAGACATTTTGTTTATGTCTTGGCAGAGAAATCCTTGGATTTAAAGGGACAGTTGCTTTATGGTTCCTGTGTATGTTTGGCTCCAAGAAAAGTGTGTGTGTGTGCGTGTGAGTGTGTGTGTTTTATGTTTGTCTGCTTTGTACAATCCCTTCCTGCTATATTAGGCACTCTTTCCTGTTTATGTGCATTCCTCCAGATGGTGAGTTGTGAAGCTGTGGCTCAGTATGAAGCGTGCAGGCAGCGAAAGGTGTGATTTTACAGACTTTGAGTGTGGGGTTTGGTTCCAGACACATTGGCTTCAGCATTTTACAAACAGGTGACCCCCAGCTATAATGCACCACTGTGTCCAGATGGTTCCACCAAACTGACAGACTTTTGCTTATCCAGATCTCATATATTTTATTTATTCAAATAAACAAGGTGGATGCTGCCATAAAACTATAATGTTATCAAATCAGTCTAGTGGATGAAGAGCAGCATTGCTACTGTACATGTAGCAGCTTGACAAGAAAACTGACTAAAGCTATTATAATGCCCTTCCTAATAAAGTGATTCCTGACTGTATGAAGTTTATAACGTGGCCCATCAAAATTCATTTGAGTTAAAGGACCATGCTGTCCATTTTGCATGTTTGAGCCTCATATATTCAATTTTCATACAAGTAACATTACTGAATCATTTCCCAAAGCATACTACTGGAATAGTGATTAAAAAAAAAAAATCCTACCTTCCAGACCGCCATTGGTTTCAGTTCATTCTGGTATGCTATTAAAATCAACTTGTTGATANTTTTTTTTTTTTTTTTTTTTTTGAAGTTATGTAATTTTAGTGTTTAAGAGCAATAAAAAGTGCAGAGTGATCTGAAAATGCATCCATGTGGTGCATTCAAGTGCTGTATTGAACAACTGACAACAGGAAGCATTGTCAGATCACTCTGTGTATTTTATTGCGCTTAAATGCTAAAATTGCGTAACTTCGAAAAAAAAACCTGAATACACATCTTGTTCGCGATGATGGATTATCTGTCCCAAGAACGTTTCAAATATCAACAAGGTGATTCAAGTTAATCAAACATGCAAAATGGCCAGTATGGTCCTTTAATGTTTAGATGATCATCACCATCATATCAGTTTATCATAGTTCAATGTTATCCTATTCTACTCTTTAACGGCTTACACATTAATGGTAAAATTGCACTGCAATCAGCAATTTGCTGGTTGCTCACCATGCTACACACTCAGTGCTCGAATGCTAATGCCAAACCAACATCAACATGCATCATCGAGAAGTTAGGCCCTAGCTTTGGATTTAGCTAATCTCATTTCAAATAGGAGCATGGACCATATTCCAATTTACAAGCCAATATTAAATGCTGTGTCACTTCTCTAAACACGTTATGAGCGTCTCCTCCATCATTTTGTCTCATTGGTTGCATGTGTGAAAGGTCACTAGTTGGGTCAAAGTTGTGTTGGTTGAACTTTGAGTGCAGCAGCAAAGCAGAGAATTCAAGTGGTGCACGCTCAAGGAAGCGCCACCGTGAGGTTAAGCAGCGTCACTCAGTTCCATGGCTGGCCAGCACTGCTGATCATGTCTCAGCAGCCTTACTTTCTGCAGTTTGTTACTCTCCTGGTCTTGGTTGTTTGTTACTTTTATGGACAAATCCAGAGTTTTTACTCCTGGCTTCCACTATATATTTCTCCTTTTCTGTCGCTGTGCACTGGGGAACTGGGTACAGTACATAAAATAATATGCATTATGTTATATAAACTGCAACAATAAATATAGTAATATCCCATTCCCATTCGTTCTCTTCATAACATCTGTGAAGTGCATTATGAAGAATCATATGCTCATTAAGAGCACTGACTTTTTCTTTTTTCTTCTACATTGAGGAACAGTCATCATGAGATTAAAACAGTTTATTGCCCCCTATGAGTAATACAATATTACTGAAGAGACACACAGCACTTCATGAAATACACTGTATATAACTTAAAAATAAAAGCCTACATGGCAATACGTCATGAGTTTATTGATTTAAGAGGAACCAGATAGGAATAGTTTGTGGTATGTTTCACCCATGGGTTGAATCTACAAAATGTAAAAATAATTTCCCTTTATATTTCTTTTGCTTTGGAATATATATATATATATATATATATATATATATATATATAAATGATTAGACTTTGAAGTTTTTGAGTTTCAGGTTGTATTTTGGGACAAATCGGTTTATCAAGCACAAAATCACACTGTCTGCACTTTGTTTAAGTGAAAACACTCCTTAAACGATAAATCATTGTGTTGTGACTGCATACAGCAGTCCCACTATTGCACTGGTTGCTGATAATTTGTTTTAATTTTGTGACTTAATTATTTTGTCAGAGCAGGTGTCATTTCTCTACTGATGAATATCTCGCTTTGGAACAAAACTCTTGGCACAGTTTCCCAGTGATGGTCTTATGAAGAGCTGCTCGTGTCGTATATCATTAGTTTCTCCCGTACATTTGATAGCTATGGTTGATGTTCCTGAGGGCTGTAAACTCTACTCTTCCTATAAATTAGAGAGCTCATTTATTACCCGGGAGAATGCTTCTCTTTATATTCTCTGCAGGCATATTTGTCCTGAATTATTCTCATTTCTGACGGCTCACTGGCAGAGGGAAGTTGACTGTTTGTTTTTTTTTTTTTTTTNTTTTTTTTTTTTTTTGAGAGAGAGAGAGAGAGAATAAGTTTGTGTATATGCACTTACTGTATGTGTGTGTAGAAGTAGCAAACATACATCTTTATTACTTGTACAGTTTGAAGTCATTTTCATCTGTGTCTGTTGGCTGTTTTTTTTTTTTTTTTTTTTTTTTTTTCTTTCTTCTTCTTAGCAGGATTGCTCAAAAAGTTCTGAACCAGTTTTGACTTGGTGGAAGTGTGGTGGAACTTGGTGGAAGTGTGAGGCATGACATGGGGAAAAATAAATAAATAAATAATAAGTTGTGTTTTTATTTTGGTGTAGATCTGTATTTTCAGGGGAGGATCCAAGAATTTGTTTAACTTAACTTTCTTAACACTATGAAATGTTTTTTTGTTTTTTTGTTGTTTTTTTTGGCATTTTCTTCAAATGTAATTGACCATTCTGAATACAAAAGGCATATTCATTGCATGATAGACTCAGTAGGTGGAATTGGGTCTGGGTCCTGATAGTTTATGACAAATAAAGAAATTAAGTATAATTATAGTCATTTCTTTCCTTTGAATGCAATGCAGTGGTGATTAGCATTGCTGCCTCACAGTAAGAATGTTTGGAGTTCAAAGCCCAGTGGCAAAGCTTGTGTCATTTGTAGAGGTTCCATGCTCTCCTCTGTCTTAACAGGGGTCTCCTCACCATCAAAAAAAAAAACAAAAAAAAAAAAAAAAAANAAAAAAAAAAAAAAAAAACATATGTATGTGCGTGTTAGGTCACTTGCCATTGCCCTTGACCAAGGCATTAGGCTGTAGATCTGGACTTGTTCCCCACAGCAGTGTGACTTAAAACAAAAAGTCTTGATTTCTTTGGTTTTGGTAGAGGTTTGCACTCTAGTTCATTAATTTTTTTTTTTTTTTTTTTTTTTTTTTTTTTTTTTTTTTTTTTACCCAATCTGACTTAAAATCAGTGAGCAAGTAAAAGGCTGGTGGCTTGGAAATTTATGGACACACACTTGTTTCTGCAGGTGACAAACTTGTGATATTTCCATTCCAGATTGGTCCTCAGCCACTTATCCAGCCAAGCTGTGTGATGTGTCACACAGCGAGAAGAAAGAAAGAACAATAAGAAAGAAAGAAGGGAAAAAAAGGAGCACCTATGTGTTTTGCTTTAAGAGAAGAATGCCTTCTGTCATCATACACACCACACAGCCCACCTAGTGTATTTCCCTCCTGGCTTTCCAATTTAAATGCAAATGTTCCCAAATCGGACTCCACAAAGACGCAGAGGCAAAATCATTTGACACAGAGATGAATTATATATTTTAATTAAGCAAGCAAAAGAATTGCGCATATTCAGCCTTTCCTCTCCAATAATAAATGGATAAATAAGGGAAGAATGTAGGAATAAATGGGAGGGTCAGGAGATGAATGGATAGAGGGAGGGAGGAAGGTTTGTATTGAGTGTGTGTGTGATTGCAGTACTAGCTGCCCTTGGGTTGTCATTATGTGAGCTATCTGAAGCTGTCACATTTCTAAACTGTGTTGTTTTATGATCGACAGGCTAAATACCAACGGTTGCAAGCATATGCACACTCACTGGAATATACACACATATGATCCCAAAAACATGAACACACAACACATGCACAAACGCACACACACACACACACACACACATTTGGATTTAAATGGGCAAACCAGCACTTAGAAAGTGAAGAGCAGAGATGTGGATTGTGATGCTCTGACAAGGGATGCAATTTTAATTTCACCCCGTCACTCTCCTTAATATTGGCCCTGATGAAATACATATGAGCTGCCAATCACTCATACATACAAATACACACACACACGTAAATGCACATGCATATAAATCCACAGTGCCTCTCACAATCATATGCATACGTGCAAACACACAGTTTCACTTGCTCTTTTCTAACTTTCAAAGTTGCAGGTGTAGGTGCATATGAGCACACACACACACACACACACACACACACACACACACAGACTTTGGGATGGTATATTTGGGTAATAGTATGCTCTGGTAGTACGCTCTATGCTTGTGTTTAGTAGTGGAAAAGTGTGACTTTCACATATTTCAATTGAAGAGATTGAATCTGAAATATTACCCCTTTCACTCATGATGTTTTAAAGTTATGTTTGGCTATTTATTTCCATATATTCACCCATCACAATATGATAGCAGTCAAAACACACAGCTACTGGTATGGGCCTAAATGAAAGCTTGATGCTGAATGCCTCGTTTGTACTCTAAATACACAGTAGAGTCATCTTATGGCTTTCTAAAATGCTGTGATTAACTTCTGAATGCCTCAGATTTCTAATTCTTGAGTTCATTGCTGATAGGATTTTTATACATGCCTGTTTGTGAGTCTTTTTTTACACTGAAACATATTAATCCTGAGCAATCAGAAAAACTCAAAACTGGCAGCAGGTATTTTTCAGTTATTTTGGCCGATAACCCTTTTTTCAGATTGAAGATAGGTGTGCTATGCTGTAGCCAAACTCCATCGACAAACTCCATAGACCCCTCCACCTCCTCCCCCACTCCGCCAGGTTGCTTCTCCAGCATCCCTTTATCAGTTGTGGTAATATAGAGAATATAGTCCCGGACAACACGGCTTTTACAGAGAAATTTTAAAAAAAGAAAAACAACCAACAACCATACCTTGCCTTGTATATTCAGATTGCCTGCGAGCATCACTTGAACATTTGATTTTGAAAGATTGAGGAACTGGTAAAATAATACAAAAACTAAAATGCTGTTTTATGTTTTGGAACAAAGTCTTCAGTAACTGAACATGTATGCAGGTTGTATATATTGGGGTCAAACATGCAAAATCACTGGTATGTCCTTTAAGTTGCTTCATATTAAATGTAATAACTAAAAAAAAAAGTGAATTTAGTGTTAATTTGTTCTTTAAAAACATGTGTCTGTTGTCTCACCCTAAGAGGTACATTCAACCTATCAGGAGATTCAGCAAGATGTCAGTCAAGCTCATTGTCTACACACCCACACAGTTCTGACAACATTTTAATAAGCCCAGTAAAGTAAATTCTCTCTCTCTCTCTCTCTCTCTCTCTCTCTCTCTCTCTCTCTCTCTCTATCTATCTATCTATCTATCTCTGTCTCTCTCTGTGTATAGTGTATAATTTTTCACTTGATTAATCCAAGGACACACACCACCCCAACTCTTCCCTTCATCACACACTCGGCCCAAGAGGCGTTTTTCAAAAACAGGCTGAGACAGTGCATATAATTACTATTTAACAATTCATCCAACTTGTAACTGTTGAGTTATAAAGCACTGAAAAAAAAAAAAAAANAAAAAAAAAAAAAATAAATAAAAAAAAAATATATATATATAATGTTTTATACATGTAACAACACACGTTTGTTGATTTTCTGGACTTTTCTTTGATTTGTCACAATTTTCATTTTTCATTATGCATGACATTTTTTAAACAATTTCTAAAGAGAATGACACATCAAATTCAATAATGTTTGGTTAATTACTCTCCCAACTTTTTTAATGAATAAATAATCTAAAGTTTCCCTTCCTCCACTTGATGAAAACCTTTCTTTTACTTTGGGGCTTAATGAAAATGTTGCTTAGTTTGTTTTGATGTCTGACTTTTTTGCATTTTGACATCTTAGTCAAACTGTAAAAGCTTTTCCATGTTCTTGAATGTCAAGCAGCAACACTTGCAGTTATGTTTCCTGACTTGTGAGGCACTGAAACATCATGTAATTGTGTTCATGGTAAATATTAATAAAGACTGATAGAAATACTGAAGCAAGTGAGAAAGCCAAAGAGTTAAAGAGAACAGAAAGAAGAATGGCAAAAAGAGTTGGCAAAAAATGGCAAATTGGCAAAGGATGGCAAAAAAACTAAACAGCTTGAGAGATAATGGGAGATGACAGTGGAGTGCAGCAGCTGAAGTTTTGAATGAAAAGAACAAGGATCTTCACTTTCCTCTATTTAGACCAACACTCCGTTCCCCACTTGCAGACACACACACACACACACACACACTTTACTCAGAGTACATCTCAGCAGCATGAGGATCCATAGACAGCCTTTGAAAGAGAGCCAACTTTCTCTTCTCAGAGAAGAGAGGAGACTGGAATAGGAGGCAAAGAGAAAAACAGCCAGATGTAAGAAGAAGAGGAGGTTGGAAGGGAGGAAGAAGAGAAGAGGGAGAACAGACATAGAAAAGCATGCAGTTGTCAAAGTGAAGGACTGAGGAAGTAGCACTGAGATTGGACAGTTGGGAGACAACATTTTAATGGGAGGATCTGGGTCAAGCCCCCTTGTGGGCCGGCATCCATCCCTCTCAAGTGACCTTGAACAGGATGTTGAATCCCTACAAGCTCCAGGGGTGTAGTTCTGCAACTGACACTGACCTCTGACCTTTCACTTCCTTGTGGAAGTAGGCTGGCAAAAATAAAATTTCTCTTAAGGGATGAAGAAAATGTTAGATTTAGACAGCATGGTAGCTCAATGATTAGGGCTGGAAATCTTTCTGGGGCCCAGTGATATGCTGCAGCCCCATAGGAAGATCTTTAAGAAAAGATCCAGAATAAAATAACAAAAATGGATTGAAAAAAAAAATGCAGAAAGGAAGATATAAAGGTATCACAAAGCAAAAAAAGAGGACATTATCCCTCACCTTTAATAAGCAGCAATTCCTTAAAAGTTATGATTTAAGAGATAAAATGCTCAATGATTTAAGGGGATGATGAGGCAATGAGTCACCCACGCAGGTCTGTTGTTTGAAATACAAGATGTGTGTTTATTTATGGTATGCTATGCCTTTAAGAGCTGCTGGTCATAGCCCATCCCAGAGAGGATGGACCCATTAGGCTGATGAACAGAAAGACAGACACAGATACACACAAACACACACTCAGAGAGAGAGAGAAAGAGAGAGAGAGAGAGAGAGAGAGAGAGAGAGAGAGAGAGAGAAAGAAGTGAGGGAAGTAAAGAAAGGAATTTTAATTAGAAAATGGGGTTTTGACAAGTACGAATGTGTGTGAGAGGCTACTTCAGGAATCTTAACAGTGAGGAGACAGTGAGAGAGGAGAGGAAGCAGATATCTCTCCATCTCTTACATGGTTTTGTAGGCGTGTATGGGTCTGTCAGTCAATGAGGAGGGCAGACATAGTCACACATACACTCTCTCAAGCACACACACAGACGCACACACATGCTGATGACTTTCCTCTATGTGTGTGTCTACAGATGGCAAACCTTGTGACATCGTTGTGTTGTGTAGTTCTGGCTGCTGTGGTTGTTGCCTATGCTCAGAGACGAAGTCAGCTCGGTGAGTATGCATCCTCTTCTCTTCTCTTCTCTCCTCTCCTCTCCTCTCCTCTTCTCTTCTCTTCTCTTCTCTTCTCTTCTCTTCTCTTCTCTTCTCTTCTCTTCTCAGCTTCGCTCTGTTTTATTCTCCTCACTTCATTCATATCTTTGACTCTTAGATTGTCCTGTTTCTATTGAAACTGAATGGTCTCTGCTGTTATTTTCTGCTGCTGTAAACTGATGCATTGCCAAAGTGTGCATGAAACTCCTACTATACATTTGATTTCATGTAGCCTGACCTTTATAAAAGTTGCTTAAAGGTTGTTTCTTTTGGTTTATATTGTTTTCATTGCTATTCAATTTGCAGCTTGTGGTAGGTAAAATTTGCTCTGAGGTTGGTTGTTGCAGTAGCAAATGCAACATATTTTGTATCTATTGGAATGGCTGCTGATAGATGGGAATTTTGCTGGCAACAAAGAAACAAAGGGTAACAAAATTAGCTGAGATAGTTTGATTGCAGGGCTCAGAGTTTAATGTGAATAAAGCTTATAGCTTAAATCATACATGTCAAAGTCAATGTATTGGTCTTGGGCAGCGATACTCAGCTTATGAAAGCAACAGCATATACGTATGCTTTTGTGAGAGAGGGCACTATGCAATGTCAGAGAAACTGCTGTCTATGACATCACCAGGGTTACTTCCTGTTCGTGGTGAAGAATACAAGTTTGAAAACTAAAGCTAGTACTAGCTGCATTGGATTCACTAAAAAATGTCTTCAAGGCTTCCATTTCAAATTAGTCTCGCACCAGCAGAAAATAACCCCTCTGATGTTATAGAGGTCAGTTTCCCAAGCTTTGCATCTCACCCTGTACAGCCACAAAAGCTCCCTTTAAGCTGGCTTTGCACCATTTCTTATGGTAATACTATTTTGATCTTATTACCAAGGCTACCTCAATAACAGATAAGGCTCTAACAAAGAAGCCACTCAGGTCAACTGACAATCATAAGCATATGTTCAATAATTTGTGTGCTAAAATTGGCTAAAATTGTGAGACAGACAAAAAAATAAATAAATAAATAAAAGAAGCAGAAAGAGCTTTTCTGTTATTTAATGTGGTGACTCCTCTTCTGAGAATTCACACTAGAATGCACATATTGTCATGCATGACAATAAATTAGAGTGAGGGAGCGAGGGGGAGAGAGAGAGAGAGAGAGAGAGAGAGAGAGAGAGAGAGCATGCAAATGGAGACAATCTGTCACTTGACTTTTTGTAAAAAGTGAGTCGATTAGCCAATGTGGTTTGGCTATTTAAATCACATGATCTGAAGAAAGACTCAAAGGAAGGCAGTGCTTCCCTAGTGATGCAGATCACGATGTCACGAGGGTCTCACACACACATACACATACACACATATGTGCATGCACATAGACACACATACATACGCACACAGGCTGACACATGTATTTCTACTGATCGCAGTAGAAATGGGTTAGGAACCAGGAATGTTGTCTTTGGGGATTAGCTTAAAAGCAATGAGAAGGTAAGTGAGAGAGGCAGATGGAAAGAAAAACACAAAGGAGAAATGGTTGAAACCTGGAAGAAAGAGCATAAGGGAACAGCAGGAAGCAAACAGAAAACCGAGGAAAAAAATATGAGGTTTGGTGGACAAGAGCACAGGATAATGTAAGGGGAGTACAGAGAAATGCAGAATAAGTGGGAAACTGCAGAAAAATATGTGCAGCAGTAAAGACTGTCAATCTTCAACACAATTAAAACAGGTTATGGAAAATCTTGCTAAATGGTTATGAAATGATAAATTATTCCATCTCATTACTGCAGGAGGTTATGTGTTAGGTGTTTAGGTGGATATCCTGAAATATTGTTGACAAATTTCAGTTTTGTTTTGGCAAGAAGTTAGGCAGTAAGGCAGATCCAGGAATTTACTTTAAAAATACTGCTCTTACCTGTATGAAAGAAGAAAAAATGTGGCTCATGGTCAATGATTGTGTATTTTCATGCAGATCTGGATCCAAGTGTAGAATCAAGCGTTTCTATGAATATATACTTGTGCACTGTTTGTTCACTTTTATACTGTGTGTGTTTGCATCAGAAGCTGGAAATAATATTTCCATGCAAACATTTCTAGTTGTCTTCTTCATACTTTTGTTAAATAACATATTTAGAGGGAGGATTGGGTAGCCTTGGTGAGGGTGGGTGCTCTGTTTTTTGTTGATGAATATTTTAAAGGTTTTTTTTTTTCTTTTTTTTTTATTCAGTACACGATTGAACAGTAGTTATTGATCAGTAGTTTTTTGCAGTTGTGGAAAAGTAAAGAGAGAAAGCAAGCAAGGCAGAGAGAAAAGGTCAAAAGACAAGACTTAAGGGAATAACAGCTTCAGATAGACAGAAGAATAAATAAGATGAATAGAAGAAAGAGAGCTGTCAGTTTTGAATTTGAGAAGTGTGTGTATGTGTGTGTCTCCTAGGCGTTAGCACTATAGCATAGCTGTCATTGTCTGTCACCTGCTTTGTTTTTTACTTTACATTGCATCAAATGCTACTCATACTTGCGCTCTCTCTCTCTCTCTCTCTCTCTCCCTCTCTCTCACACACATGCACACGTGCATATACACATATACTGTACAGTACACTATAGTGTACATAAAATAAGCACACAGTAATGCAGGCATATACTGTGCAAGAAACAGATGTATGAACTTTTACAACAACATATTACATACGCATAACCACATACAGGGACTCACGTGTGTGCGCGCACACACACACTGATTTAAAAAAGTGCCTTGTTACGCTGACAAATTGCCAGCCAATTTGATTGACAGGATTCCCTGAGGTATGCCCCACTTGGCAGAGATCTTGCAGCGCACACACACACACACTCATAATCACTACAAAGGAATACCAAGGAGATGAACTCTCTTGTTAGGTTTGACTTGATTTGTACAAAATTCATACACAGCACAGAGGCAGGCATAACCGTGTCTTACTTTGTATCCTGATGGCGTGGTAATGTGTGTGTGTGTATGCATCTATAAGACATGAGGGTGTATAGAAAATCCATTTGAGCCTTCATAATTAATGTAAGCAGTGTGAACAAAGATGATGTGTAACACTAGTAAGAGAAAATGTCCCCAGACTGTGTGAGTGACAGATAGAAACAGATTGGTAGAGAACGCTCACGTACAGAAGCTGATGTCATCTTGAAGGAAGAGAGATGGAAAGTAAAAGAGAGATGAGTAAAGAGACAAGGGAGGAAAGGAGGCGCGAGAGAAACAGAGACAAGACAGGTAGATAGAAACAGGAAGGGAACGAGAGAGGGTGGACGAGGAGACGGAAATGGAACATCAGAGAATAAATAGAGACAAATAATATGAAGACAGAAGCTGTGGCTCCACTCATCTGTCAGCTAAATTTAAAGAGCAGTTTTATTAGCGAAGTTGGAGCAAATGTATAAATTTGTGTATAAGCCTGCAATTTAATTTGATATATATTACCGTATGTATGAGGAGTTCTCCAAAATGCAGTCAATACAGAAGAGGTAGTGTAACTAGGGTAATTACGGTAATACTAGAGTTGCCTCATGGGGGCTTGAAAGGAAGTCGGTCACACCCAATTGGTAGTGTCCTTTGCCCTGGGAGTTAGAATGTGTTTGGCATGACCCAGCAAAGCACCCAACTTGGTTTTGTGTAGTTTTGTGTGCAGATATGTGTGTGTGTGTGTGTGTGTGTGTGTGTGTGTGTGTGTGCATGCGTGTGTGTATGTAATTGGTCATGTGTGTTTGTACTGTAGAAAGTGCTATGGATTTGTGGTGCAGTGTAACCGTAAAGCTACTGTTGGTGTGCTGTGTTACAGATTTAGACTGTAGCCATGTAGCATCAGACCTCCAGCTGATGTTAACAATTTTGCGTAAATAAAGTCTTGTTTATCTCTGACCGTGAGCCGTTCTTGTACCTGTCTTAATTTAGCTCCACCTGCTTGGACTCTGACTAATTGCAGTTCAAATTGCAAATGCAATATGTGCATCAATAATCACAAGTTTTGACTAATTGTGCAGGCCTAATATAAATTGCCTCAGCAAAAAAAAAAAAAAAAAAAAATACATCTGTTGAAAGACATTCATAAATAAATTAATTATTAGAGAGAATCATTAAAAGACATGCTGTTATTTTGTTTAATTTTGAGTGCTTTTCATACTTCCATCCAACAAAGTAAATACACTTGATAATAGATAAATCAGCCCTACCAGCACATGAGTGTTTTTTGTTATTTTGAGCAAAATTTGATTTTTCTCTAAACTAGTAATGCAGTTTACAGTTATTTAGTGTTATTTTGCAGTAATGTTGCAGGAAAATCAGCAGCAATACTCACTTAAATGTGCCATTTTCATTTTTATGTGAATCACATTGACTCAAATAAAAGCAGAAAAGTGATCCTTTACTAAAACTTTTAGAGAAAAGAGGAAAAAATTATTTATAGGAATAACTCCTGAGAGGATAAAAACAGGGTGAGACACAGAGGTCATACCAATTATGCATCCTTGAATGTGAAAATTTATTTTTCAGTCGTAAGTGAAAAATAGACGATGAGATGTGTGGAGGGAGACAGAAAGATATTGGGTTGGTGATAAAAACAGATTGAGGAAAGACACAAGGTGGTAGATGAAGAGAAAGCGAGGGAGCGTGGGAGACAAAGGGCAGGAGTCAGAGTAAGTTAGTCATGCACACACATGCGCACATGCACACACACACCGTACACTCAAATCCATGTTGTCCATGAAGAAGCAAAGCAATGCATTAGTTTACAACTTACAGTAAAGGACCATACTGTGATTTTGCACATTTGAGCCCAATATATACATATGTATGCGACAAACTTCACAAAACCCAACATTTTACGTCAAAGAATAATTAAAATGTTAAACTCAAATTATTGTTTTTTTGTGTAACATAAAATTTTAATAAGGAAACCAAACTTTTACAAAAAATGATCAACTTTGTTTATAGCTTATTTGAAAAAAATGTATTGTAAATAATATTTAAAAGATCAGAATCTAGCCACTTCCTGTATTTCTAGATGCAAAAAAAAAAAAAATAAAAANAAAAAAAAAAAAAATAAAAAAATAAAAAAAAGGGAGTTAAGGCTGAGAATTCTGAGGGTTAAATGTGCAAACTATCACCACCACTCGCCATTACACAATGTCCAATGACTTCATTGTTCTGCTGTGGTCAATTAACAGTTTTCACTATTGCCAAAAATACTTAGTCAGTAGTATTTATTGTAGACTTGTACCCACTGTAAATGTGTGTAAGTGATCGCCATTCTTGAGGTGAAAGAACATTGTTGCTATTTTGGAACTGACACAGTTGAAAATGACTTTTCATATGAAAGTAAAGGCATTACTCACGGCTGCTCTGGATGTCTCCATTTCTTCCAGATGATTCTATTCCAGTGGTGATACAATCACTCATATCACATGCAAAGTGACTCTCTTATGCATGGAGACGGTGAAGATTGATCAGCTACACACAGTGCATGTCTGGCAAAAAGGAGACTTCCTTTCTCTGTCTGTCCTCATCTGAATATCTTATTATCTCTTTGCATCTTTTACAGTCTCTATACTTTCCTCTGATATTCATTTTCTTGTATCTGTCTCTATTTCGCTTGCTCTTAATCACTTTAATTCTCAAATATGCTTAATTTATATACAGTAACTGGAAGTGCAATGCCCCCCCCCCCCCCCCCCC